>JAYMTP010005032.1:0-13988 GCA_036897365.1 Geranium brycei
TTCCCACAAATACTACACTCTGTTTTTTCCTTGTTTTTGAAAGGTCCAGTCTTTGTGTTTCATCATTGTTGTAAGCTCGGCAACTGAACAGTTTTCTCATGAGAACAAGCTCGGTGAGGGTGGATTTGGGCCGGTGTACAAGGTACAGTTAATAGATCATAGTCGTGTTTAATCATAAACAACTAATTTAGGTGTCTTGTCGATTTTAGGGTACTTTATCCAATGGAAAAGAAATTGCCGTGAAGAGGTTGTCCAGAAGTTCTGGGCAGGGGTTGACAGAGTTCAAGAACGAAATTACTCTGATTGCAAAATTACAGCACAGAAATCTTGTTAGACTCTTGGGATGTTGTTTAGAGCGAAACGAAACGCTTCTCATCTACGAATACATGCCAAACAAAAGCCTAGACGTCTTCTTGTTTGGTTCGTTCCCCAACTTTTCTTTCAACTTATTTTTTATCAACGAATTACTATTAATATACACAAAGAGAAAGAGATCCCGAAAGGGGAGTAACTGAATCTTGGGTCTTTTAGACAATCTTTCAATTTATTTGTGCGTTATAAGTTGATGTGTTGGGTTATTTGTTCACAAATTCAAGCATGGGCGTGCAACTAGATTGGAAAAGGTGGCACAACATCATATATGGGATTGCACGAGGCATTTTGTATCTGCACGAGGATTCTAGACTGAGAATAATTCACAGAGACCTCAAAGCAAGCAATGTTTTGCAGGATCAGGACATGAATCCCAAGATATCGGACTTTGCAATGGCTAGGATCGTCGGTGGAAACCAAATAATTGACTTTGGAATGGCTAGGTACCAATTTATCACCAAGATGATTTTATTTCTACATCATCAATAGTATGTTTTCATTTACCTGTACAAATTTCCTTTGGATTAATTAATTACAAAACTAGCCGAGTGGTCATCTTCCTTATATATCCAGCTTCTTTGTTTTGCATTTCAGAGAAATTCAAACAGCAAAAGGACATAATATTATTGAGTCAGTACTCACGTCTTGTTACGATGTATGGCCGAGATTTTGTTTTCACATATTTGTTCTTTCTTTCTCTGAATTGGTCGCTAACTCTCATGTTTCTCCTATATAAATGTACGACTTTCAAGTACATCAATCTTGACAACTTCAGTTCTATACTAGAGACAAACGTGCACAATTCAACTGGACCAAACTTGTATAAATTGATATGCAAGTGATGTTAGGAAAATATGAATTAAAATTCATAATAAAACTCATTATGAATGAAATTTGTTTGCATTCTTCCTGAATGTGTTATAATACTTACTTGAATGCATAAGTTATGATCATTTATATTTGGGATAATTATGCTTTATTTGTTGCATTTATAACTACGACGTGTTTTTATAACTTATAACACCTGTTATAAAAAGTTATTTTCAACTCACCTCTTTATTGTTTTGTTACATTTTTTTCTAACATTGTTAAATTTTGGACCAAAAATTTTTATTTAAAAAGACAAAAATCTCGAAGTTATCATCTTCTCCATGTAAGCTCCAACCTTCAGTCAATCTTAATTGATCCAAAATAAAAAATAATGACTACATCATCATCAACTTTTATCGTAAACTATAAATTTAAAATATTTCAAATAAAGAAAAATAATTACATAACCCAATTCGCAACAATTCTAAAGATACAACTTTGAACCTAAATTCATTAATTCCGATAGGCGTTTATGGATGACTTCAATTCGCCTACCTCTTTACCATTTCAAGCCATTCTTTCCGACGTCCGCGAACGACGAGTTTGGGAATCGTTGATGGCTCCTGGGTGATGAGCTCATGGTCGATGGAGGTTGTCAGTTGGAGAATACTACAGCCGAAGCCGATTTTCAGATTTCAAAAATCAAACCTTTTTGAGGCTTTTTTCGTCTCTGTGGTTTTCACTGATCTCAAACCTCCATTTTCCCGGTGTGTTTGTGAGGTCTCCGGCTTCGTTTAGCCTTCTCGTGATAGTCTGTTTTAACTGAGTGGAATTACCTCGAGGTCGAGAGGTCTGAGAATAATTCCACTCAAGGTTTGATTTGCTACAAGAGTAGGAATCAACATTGTAGGAGACTTAGGATTACCATGCTTACATATCAATTTGTTCATGCTAATTAATTGCATAAAAATTTATAGTTGACCTAGCACATGTGATTCTTCAATCTGAATAGTTTCTCTGCGAGCTTGATCGTTTTATATTACTATAAAATTCATTCTTACATCACGATCATTTATTTACACTTTATAATTAGAATTAATCTTGAGATAAACCCCATTTGGTCCCTAAGGATTCGATACGGTCTTACCGGTATTACTTGTGACGACCGCGTGCACTTGCGCGTTATCGAGTGTCCGTGGACTACAATTTACAGGCCCAACAGCAACCAATCTGTCAATGGGAAGTATCACATGCTCTTCTTCGCCACCTTTGAATCCCTTACTTCTTCGTATCGAGGCTCATCACATTGCCTACACTTCTGTCGTAGCGCGTCACCATCCCTGTAGTACAATATACAACTGTGAAAACATGCATCGTACTTCACGCACGACATCTTGATCTCCTTCAATCTTTGGTTTGCTGGGGTAATGTGTTCGAAACCTCCTCAGCAACGTCGTCAAATGTCGTGTCCGTCATACCAACCTTGTGCTTGATGGACAAAATCCATAACAGTGGTGCCAATGCCGTGTCGGTACTACCGTCGTAGTAGGGTCTGCAGCGCAGCCACCAACAACTGGTATTCTGCTTAGCGGCTCTAGAAGCCTCCTCATCAACCTCGGCCAACATATCCTCCACGTCCTTCCTTTATATACGGACATCTCGAGCTGAGTCTACATCATCTACGAACTGCTGTAAAAAATTCACATCATGACTCGAAGGTGGAAAATACTGTGCACTGGACTCGGCATATTGCTCCCTGTTGCTACTCACCACGACGTCTCAGACTTCCCCGTGAGCGGTCCAAAATGTATAATTTGTCATGAACTCTCTCTATAGTATATGGTTGCGAATAACCTTCATTTCATAGGTACGGACATTGCAGCATCAAATACACGGACACCTGAATGTTTCTGGGCCAATTTCTCTAGCATTCTCCCTCTCAAATTTCATAAAACTAGTTAGCCCATCTATAAACGTTGGATCCCTTCTATTCGACATTCTCATCCATTTTTGATCCAGTTCGTTAGTATGTATATATGTTTATAGTATTTTGATCGGAATACAAAACAAAATAATATAAAATATATTCTAAATATTTGATACCACAAAATATAAAAAATACACTAACAATTTATATACGTACCTTATACTGGTTGATTAAAATTGGGTTGCTCACAATCTCTTACTCTTTTTCTTTAAAACCTCTAACAATTCCAACAGTTTTTGCCCAAACATTTGAGAGGGAGTTGTGGGATTTATAACAAAATTTTGCAGGAATTTGGGGCTGCGTACGTAGCTATGTACGTAGCAAAACATCTTAATGGTAACAAAAATGACTGTTTCCAATCGTTCTGGCCATTTCCGATCGTTGACAACGGTCGGTCAACTACTGTTGGCCATGTACACGCTGAGTACGTAGCTAAAATGAGGTGCAAACAGAGGAGTATACAGCCAAAATAGGTTGCGTACACTGTGTACGCAACGCGAACATATTTGGCTGTACTATGATTGTACGCAGCGTGAGCAGCTGCGTACTACGCCCAAATGGTGTAGTGACTAATTCCATGTACGTTTTTCGAAAGAAAAGTTATGCAAAAAGTTTTGGGGCCATAGAATTTGGAGACGAGCACGTTTTATCTGCGTGACCCAGCCAGTCATACTGGCCCTAATTGAAAGGAAACATGCACGTAATGGATGCAGAATGTACTTGGTCTATGCGTATATATGGTGCTCTAGAATCATAATTGTCAAACGGGGCAAGGAAGAAATTAGTGGTTATGAACCTGCCGATAATTCAACCTAGCTTCATTTTCTGGTTATTTTTTCCACAAATTAAATGAATGCGGTTGCCCTGAGAACACGTATAGTTTAATTTTATTATGCTTATTTTTCAAATTTAATTAGCATTCATATATTAAAATGAATAATTGATTTCTAGGAGTAAGTATTAGTCGGGTATGATCTAAACCTGCCCAGTTTTCGGAATCCAACCTAGGATATTATGTTTTGAATGTATAAGAAAGTGACGATTTTAATTTTGTTCAGGTTCCATTTAAGTCTACCGGCTTACTTATTCCCATACGAAGTTAAAAAAATTATATTCATGATATTTTTATGTATTGATGAAGATACTTTTACATATCTAGTTTTATTTAGACTACATAAAAATATTAAATTGCATTTTATAATTCAATACACATTTGATTACGTTTAATATTTATAATTAGTGTTGAGTTTCGTATGAGAGTGAGATGGACGGTGGAAATGTCAGTACATATACAAAATTTGACTAGTTCCAAATTATTATATACTCGTGATTTTTTTGTGTGGATAACCCGGAACAATTGAACAAGAACCCTCTCAAGTTTCCATTAATAAATGTGTGACAAACCGATAAAATTCTTGGCTATATCCATGGTGTTCGGTATGGTCCAGTTGAGCGGATCGAATCTGATCACGTGATTATAAAATACCCACCCCTTATTGATTTCTTCATTTTTACCAGAAAGTAATAGGATAAAACTCTCAATTGAAAACAATGACAGTTTGATTTATGCTATATGAACGAGCCGAGTCTTTAACAATTTGTTTGGTTTTGATTTGTTAAATATTTAGTTCAGGCGTGCTATAATCGGGTTTGACCCGAATTCAAATTCAAGTGTGGACTCATTTATCAAACGAGTCGAGCTCGGACCTAATCTTTTAAGAGTCGATAGACTTGCGACTTAGGTCATATTTAATTAATATATTTGTCACGTATAATACATATTGATAATGAAATTAGATGAGTCGAATCAAATTGATTTCGAGTTTTCTCCTTAAGCATATAATGAATTTAATATTTAATTTTCAATTTTAATAAATGTTTGTATTAGAAAAATAAACGAATCAATCTGAGTCGAGTACTTGAGCTCAAACATGTCTATTTTTTATCCGAACTCGAGTTTAATTACATAAACTCATACGAACATGATTTAAACACTTTTTCAAGCCATTTTGAGATTTGTCAAATTAAAACTCGATTGGCCTGGTTCATATTATTCCCTAGTGCAACTCAAATATGGGGTTTTTAAATCCCCATATTTTATGGATTTAGCCACTTATGTGTACGCATCTGCATTTGCAAATTTGTCAACTTGTTACAGTTAATTTGCATATTTGCTAACTCACATCAATAAAGGTGGCATAAATTTAATATTATTATATATCATTTAATCCATATATTAATGTTATTTTAAAAAAAATTATTGAATTTTTTGAAGTTTTATTCATAAAATATTTGAAACAAATTTTGGAGACTTGGGTTGAAGTGAGAAGGGATGTCATCTTGACTTTTCTCACCCAAGTAATAAGATGATTTTTGAGATTCAGCAATTTGGGTAGGATTTTGATAACAACTATCATAATTTGCATGAATGATGGAAATTTCTTGCCAATCAGTGCGTGGACCTTATAGCTTGGGTGTGGAAATTTCTCTCAAAGCATATATATCTACACTCAGCTAATGCATTGAATACAAGGACACCAAAAACAGGAGGGTGTGTGAATATGGTTCCCCTGATTTTTCTTTTACTCGTCTGGTTTGGGATCACTGAAAATGCAGAGGCTTCACCTGAACTTATATCGGTGAATTGTGGCACAAAACACAACTACACGGAATACCGTACATTTTCCATCAACCTGAATCGGCTGCTTAACCGGAAGCTCTTCCAGGGAGGTGCCATTTCCGGGTTTTACAAGGACACAGACGGTGAGTTCCCGGATAAAGTATACGGCCTTTTCCTATGCAGGGGCGATGTTCCTGCCCAAGGCTGCCAGGATTGCATCGACGGGGCGAGTCAGGAAATACTAGAAAGGTGCCCCGGCAACAAAGAAGCACTCATATGGTACGACCGGTGCCTGGTTCGCTATGGAATCAACACCGGCCATCTACGTTCGGAGTATAGGGGAAACGCAGCAGCCAAATAACTTGTCTGAGACTATAGCTGGCATGTTCAGACATTTGACTAGTGAGGTCGTTTCAGATCTCACTAAGAACATGTACGCAACCGCGGCGTTGGATGTTTCCAACCTGCATGGTCTAGTGCAGTGCACGCCAGATCTGGCTGCGCCGGTCTGCGGAAGGTGCCTAAATAATGCCATATCCCTTCTACGTCTGATTAAAGGAGGCGGGAGAGTTCTTCTCCCCAGTTGTAACATAAGGTACGAGCTCTACGCATTCCATGGAGATCCAAGAGTTCCCGGATCCACACCCACAACACCCTCCCATCTCGGTAATTATTGCTCCCGCGTGTCATTTAGACTTTTGTTTTTCTTAAATAGTAGATGTTTTTTTTATCATCGAATCAAGAAAACCCTCTGTTCTTGACCGACTTTCGGGAAACCGTGTTATCGGTATTTTAACCCCTTTGTTAGCATCCGAGGGGAAAATCCGTATGTACCAAGATTCGAACTTTAATGTTACATGTATGTGTATATTCTCATATGATCCACAGATACAACACAAGGAAGGAATTCATCAACTTTGATTACAGTCAGTACGAGCGTGTCCATTTTTGTATCGGCATTGTTGGGTGCTGTTTTTATTTACTGGACAAGGAGGAAAAAACCCAAACAAGGTAAAAAATCTTGAAACCATTTCATGCAGATGAAAAGACTAATAAACAAGAGCTACATTTTCTTGATTTTCAGACCAAGATTTTCAGTTACAGGACCATGTTAACCCTGAAGACTTCCCTTCCATCCCTCTAGATGTGTTGAATTTAATCTCAAGTGAGAAGCACGTGCGTAGCCTTGGGGCTCAAGTCAAGACTGAAGAAATGATCTCTGTTTTTGTTTTTTAATTATTCCTGTTTTCAAGCTTACTGGTTTCATGCTCCTTTTGTTTCGAGCAGTAGAGTTAGTGGGTTTTTAATCTTTTCTATTATTAGCTTGTTTAGTTATGCTATTAATAACAAAAACCAGAGAGAATCGAATATCTCTTGCTGGTGTTGAGTTCCCACAAATACTACACTCTGTTTTTTCCTTGTTTTTGAAAGGTCCAGTCTTTGTGTTTCATCATTTGGTATCAGAGCCTGAAAAAAATAAGGTAAACAATGGGTGAGCCGGCAACACCAACAAGTGTGAATCTTGAAAGCTCAGCAGCTACTGAAGATCCTTCGTTAGGATCAACAGTGGGCAAAGCTCAGAACAGAGCAAGTCTGTCCGTCTCCTATCCCATGCTTGGAGAGTCAAATTATGGAGTGTGGGCGTTCAAAATGAAAGTATCCATGAAGGCGCTGGGTATATGGGAAGCTGTCGAAGGTGACAAGACAGTAAGCGATACATGTGATCAAAGTGCTTTCGCTATGATATCACAGTGTATCCCAGATGCTGTGTTAATGGCAATTTCAGAGAAAGAGACAGCCAAAGAAGCTTGGAAAGCCCTGAAAGACATGCGAATTGGAGAGGATAGAGTCAAGAAGGCAAACGTACTTGTTCTGAAAAGAGAGTTTGACAGACTGCTAATGGAAGAGAATGAGGTGATCAGTGACTTTTCCCTGAAATTGACAAATATTGTTAATGAGATTCGCATTCTTGGGAGTGAAGTCACTGAGGAAGCCATGGTTGAAAAGCTGTTTAGATCAGTGCCAGACCGCTTTCTATCCATAGTTGGAACTATTCAGCAATGGGGTGATGTGTCCCAGATGACCATGGCAGAGGCTGTTGGACGATTAAGGGCGTTTGAGTTGTCAATGAAAGGAAGGAAATCAGACAAAGAAGATGATCAGCTCCTCCTTACTAAAGCACAATGGGAGGCCTTAGCAGAAAAAAATCACAGAGGCAGAGGTGGTTCGAGCTCAGCACGAGGGCGAGGACGAGGCCGTGGTCGAGGAAATGGAAGACGACTAGATAAAACAAAAGTCAGGTGCTACAGTTGCAATGAATATGGCCATTTTGCAAATGAGTGCAAAAATGCAGGAAAAGAAGAGGTGCATCTGGCTGAGCAACGTGAGGAAGAAGAAGAAGAAGAACCAGCCTTGTTCATGGCTGTATCAGAAGAGAAAAATAAGAGCACTGAACATACTCTGTTATATGAAGAAGGAGTAACGGCTGAGCTTGGCTATGGAGAGAAGATGGAGGCTGATGTCTGGTATCTGGACACTGGTGCTACAAATCATATGACAGGGAGTGCTGAAGCATTCTCAGACATTGATCAGAAGGTGAAAGGCACAGTGAAGTTTGGAGATGGTTCTCTGGTCGAGATACAAGGCAGAGGCACAGTTCTTTTAAAAGGGAAAAATCATGAGCATAGAGCACTATCAAATGTGTACTACATTCCCTGTTTAAAGTCCAACATCATCAGCCTTGGCCAATTAGACGAGGAAGGTTGCAGAGTTGAGCTCGAGGAAGGATGGATGAAGGTATATGATCCGGATATGAGGCTTCTGATGAAGGTGAAGCGCTCTGAGAATCGACTATATATCCTGCGAGTGGAAAGCACCAAACCAGTGTGTTTGCTCACCAAAACAGAAGATGAGAACTGGTTGTGGCATGCAAGATTTGGCCACCTAAACTTCTTCACGCTAAAGAAGATGGTTCATGGTGAAATGACAAAAGGGTTACCAGAGCTCTCACATCCAGATCAATTGTGTGAAGCTTGCTTACTAGGCAAGCAACGAAGAAAAGCATTCCCAAAGAAATCTTCGTACAGAGCTGAGAAACCTTTGGAGCTAGCTCATGCAGATCTATGTGGCCCAATCTCTCCATGCACTCCAGCTGGGAACAGGTATTTTTTGCTTATAGTTGATGACTATTCACGTTTCATGTGGGCTGCACTATTGAAAACAAAAGATACAGCGCTAAAAGCTTTCATGGCTGTGAAGAACAAAGTGGAAGTGGAGTCTGACCAAAGACTTAAGGTCTTGCGCACTGATAGGGGTGGAGAATTTCTATCTGGAAATTTTCAGGTCTTTTGTAATGATGAAGGACTCAATCGACATCTTACAGCTCCACGATCACCGCAGCAAAATGGTGTGGTAGAAAGAAGAAACCAGACTATTGTGGGGATGGCTCGATGTCTCTTGAAGAACAGAAGCGTCCCAGGAAAATTTTGGGGCGAAGCAGTAATGACAGCCATTTATTTGCTAAACAGAGCATACACAAGAAGTCTGCAAGCAAAAACTCCATATGAAATGTGGTACAAGCGAATCCCAAATGTAAGCCATCTGCGTGTTTTTGGGTGCTTAGCTTATATTAAAGTTACTGACCAAAATATAAAGAAACTCGATGATAGAAGTGTTCGAGTAGTGTTCCTGGGATATGAAGCAGGAACAAAAGGGTACAGGTTCTATGATCCTGTCACTGATAAGGTCATTATCAGTCGAGATGCCATTTTCGATGAGAAGGCAAGTTGGGACTGGTCGGGAGAGCAAGCCGGAAGCAAAACTGACGACAGAAATATTTTCAGTGTTGACTGGAGTGAAGAGCTGGTGAGGAGCACTGTTTCAGTCATACCAGAAAATGCAGAGGATGACGATCCTGGTTCCTGGGGTGAGAGGAATCAAGAAGATGAGCTCAGTCCAATAACCAGCCCAATAGCCAGCCCATTAGTCAGCCCAACAAGCCCAGTGACGTCTGAAGGCCCAATCCGAGAGAAATCACTGAGAGAGATCTATGAGGAGACTGTCGAGATAGAAACAGAGCGTGATGAGCACTGTTTTCTGTCATCTGAAGAACCTGACGATTTTCGCACCGCTCTGACAGACACGAGGTGGAGAAGAGCAATGGAGGAGGAGCTGGAGTGCATAAAACAGAATGATACATGGGTATTGGCTACTATTCCTCCATCCATGAAGGCGATTGGCTTGAAGTGGGTGTTTAAAGTAAAGAAAGATGCACAAGGAAGAGTGTCAAGACACAAAGCTCGTCTGGTTGCAAAGGGTTATGCTCAGAGGGAAGGTATTGACTATAATGAGGTATTTGCTCCTGTTGCTCGTATAGAGACTGTAAGGCTTCTTCTTGCAATGGCAGCCCAACATAGTTGGGAAGTTCATCATTTAGATGTCAA
This sequence comes from Geranium brycei, assembly GCA_036897365.1. Classification (NCBI taxonomy): domain Eukaryota; kingdom Viridiplantae; phylum Streptophyta; class Magnoliopsida; order Geraniales; family Geraniaceae; genus Geranium; species Geranium brycei. The sequence goes on from JAYMTP010005032.1 coordinate 10,232, forward strand.
GTCTGCTTTCTTGAATGGAGATTTGACAGAAGAAGTATATGTGGTTCAACCTCCTGGTTTTGAAGACAGTACTGAACCAGGCTTGGTGCTAAAACTGAAGAAAGCACTGTATGGTTTGAAGCAGGCTCCTCGGGCGTGGAATGAAAAACTCAACTCTTGTCTCTGTGGGTTAAAATTTAGAAAATCTGGGCTGGAGCATGCTGTGTATATTCGAAAAACTGAAGCCTCCATTTTGATCGTGGGTGTTTATGTAGATGATCTGGTTGTCACAGGTTCAAGGAGATCAGAGATTGACAGTTTCAAGTCTGAGATGAGTAGGGTGTTTCAGATGAGTGATCTTGGAATGCTGTGCTACTATCTGGGAATTGAGGTTAAGCAAAGTGCAGAAGGAATTGTGCTGGGTCAAAGGAGTTATGCAGAGAAAATTCTGAAACTTGCAGGTCTTGAAAATTGCAATGCCAGCAAGACTCCTATGGAGCACAGGCAGAAGTTGAGCAAGTCTGAAGGAGGGTGTCTAGTGGATCCTACACACTACCGAAGCCTGATAGGTAGTCTTAGGTACTTGGTCAACACGCGACCAGACCTTAGCTACTCTGTTGGGTTAGTGAGTAGATTCATGGAAGCACCACGTGAACAACACCTCGCTGCAGTAAAGAGAATCATCAGATATATCAGAGGTACTGTTGATTTTGGTTTGAAGTACTGCCAGGAAGAAGGAGGGGCAAGATTGACAGGGTACAGTGATAGTGATCTTGCTGGAGACATAGATGACAGAAGAAGTACCACTGGGGTAGTGTTCTTTCTGGGAAAAAGCCTCATCACATGGTCATCACAGAAACAGAGGGTCGTGGCTCTCTCCTCATGCGAAGCAGAATACATAGCAGCTACCTCTGCAACTTGCCAGGGAGTCTGGCTCTCTCGACTCATTGGAGACATCCTGGGCAGAAAGACAGAAGAGTTTTGTTTGAAGGTTGACAACAAGTCAGCCATCATGTTGGTAAAAAACCCAGTGTTCCATGATAGGAGCAAGCATATAGATACACGATATCACTTCGTGCGAGAATCTGTAGAGCAGAAGAGAATCAAGATCGAGCATGTCAGAAGCGATCTACAGATGGCAGATATGTTTACAAAAGCTCTAGGAAGAAATAAGTTTCTGGAAATGAGAGATAAACTGAAGATTGGAGAGGTAGACACTCGAGATTAAGGGGGTATGTTGAATTTAATCTCAAGTGAGAAGCACGTGCGTAGCCATGGGGCTCAAGTCAAGACTGAAGAAATGATCTCTGTTTTTTTTTGCTTGTTCCTGTTTTCTAGCTTACTGTTATCATGCTCCTTTTGTTTCGAGCAGTTGAGTTAGTGGGTTTTATCCTTTTTATTATTAGCTTGTTTAGTTATGTTATTAATAACAAAAAGAACCAGAGAGAATATTGTCTCTTGCTGGTGTTGAGTTCCCAAAAAACCACACTCTGTTTTCCTTGTTTTTGAAAGGTCCAGTTTTTGTTTCTTCAGACGGCACGTCGGCTCCAACTACACCAGCCTGTCCTGGGCTCCCTACGGGGACCACTGGCGCAACCTCCTTAGGATCTCTGCCGTCGAGCTCCTCTCCACCCACCGCCTCCAGGCGCTGGACGAGATACGGACGGACGAGATCAAGATAATGCTCCGCGGCCTCCTGCACGGCCAAGACGGGCCCGTGGACGTCAAGGCCGCCTTGTACGAGCTCACCACCAACATCATGATGAGGATGATTGCAGGGAAAAGGTACTTCGGGGACAGCGTAAAGGATGTGGAGGAAGCGAACAAGTTCGGGAAGATCGTGTTCGACACGACCCAAGCAGCCGGCCAAGGGAACTTGGGCGATTACCTGCCCTTCATGAAAAGATTCAGCTCCGGGGACGCCAAAATGGCCCGGTTGCAGAGCAGGAGAGATGAGTTCATGCAAGATTTAATCGAACAAACGAGAACAGCGAAATTGAGTGACGATGTAAGCAAGAGTAATAATAAGACCATGGTTGAAGTGTTGTTGTCACTCCAAGAAAAGGAGCCAGAGTACTATACTGACCAAATTATCAGAAGCCTCGCCCTCGTAAGGCCTTGTATTAACTAGCCTTATGTCGTTGAATATGTTCACTAGATCTAGATTAAATAACAGTATGATCCTCCAGCTTGATTTTTTAGATGAGTTGGGCTTCTGACATTCTGACAGTCGATAAGAATATTTATGCGTCTTGCAGGTTTTGTTCGTGGGAGGAACAGATACGACGGCTACTATGATGGAGTGGGCATTTTCTCTGTTAATTAACCATCCTCAAGTTTTCAACAAGGCGCAAGCTGAAATAGACAGCATCGTAGGACATAGCCATCTAGTTGAAGAATCCGATCTTGTCAGACTTCCTTACCTCAACTGCATCATATTGGAGACTATGCGAATGTACCCGGTTGTCCCGTTACTCTTGCCGCACGAGTCGTCACAAGAGTGCAAGGTTGGAGGATTCAGTGTCCCCCGCGGGACTATGTTGTTGGTCAACGCTTGGGCCATTCAGAACGATGGCAAGACTTGGGAGGATCCTGCAAAGTTCAAGCCGGAGAGATTCCAAGAGAACTTATTGCCGGTGAGAGATGGGCATAAGTTGATTCCGTTCGGGTCGGGGCGGAGGGGATGTCCCGGCGAGGCGTTGGCCACGCGGGTGGTGGGCTTGGCGCTGGCATCGCTCATTCAGTCCTTCACATGGGAGAGTGTTGATGGAAATATGGTGGACATGACTGAACGGGGTGGACTCACTTTGTCTAAAGCTCACCCTTTACGAGCAATGTGCCGCACAAGCCCGAGCATGTTTCACCTACTTTCTTAACTCTAAAACCTTCAACTATGGATATGACTATGTAATTTTTCTTTCACTCAATACAAAAAAAAATTTGTTATGTCAATCGAAAAAAATGTCTTCTGATGAGCATCGGATATAGTTTTTTATATGTTATTTCCCATATTATTGGAATAATTTACCCTTGATTATGCGTATTTGCTATGCGATTTTGTGCTACTATACCTTCTCGAGTTTTCGAGTGTGTTTTACGTAGTAGCAGTTCAATTGGGACGTATCTGAAGCAAATCGAGACTGAGCAGAACGAAGATTGAAAACTTTGGAGAGTGTCACGGCCAAGAGTCACGACTGTGAGACAAAATTGTGGCAGATGCCAAAAAGGTAGAAAGATGTGTACAAGTTATGAGGTGTAGTTTGAGTGTCTTCCCGAGCATGTTGAGCTTATTATTATAAAAAGTTAAACAAGTTCAAAGTGTGTAGTCCATGTTGAGAGGTGTTTAGGGTGCACCATGACTAATGAGGACGGCAGATTTATGGAGGTTCGCCCTCACTATCAGTGACAACCGATGTGGAAGGTTCGTTTTTCTTATGATCACGGCGATTCGTCAAATCTCACATCCACCGTCAACCATAAGGACGGCAAACTTAAATGAGTCCACGCTGTCACTAATAAGGATGGTGGGCCCATATAAATTCGTTGTTGTTATGATTTACAGAGGAAAAAAGAAATATAATATAATAATTTATTTAAAATATAATTCAAATAATATATATATATATATAAAAGGAAAATCCTTAAATTGTCATGTGTCATCATCTTTGAAGAGATTTCTATCATTCTATTTTCTTATTTATTTAATTATTTAATTATTTAATTTCAATTTATTGACTTTATTCTCATTAATTAAATATAACACTAAATAACAAACTAA
>JAYMTP010005033.1:0-13987 GCA_036897365.1 Geranium brycei
GACCTCACAAATTAAATTAGAATTTTGGTATCCTAAGTGAGACTACAAACTTTTGTGATGACCTATGTGAAATTACCCCTAATTATTATTATATTGATATATTACTTAATATTATTTTTGAAAACAGCTAAAGTGAAAATTAACAAGCCAAGTTGAGTCAAGTCAAATTTAAAGCTGACTATTTATTTATAAAATAAATTGATCAAGCTTAATTATTCACACTAAACAATTATTTTAGTTGAGCTAAGTTCAAACTTAAAATTTTGGATTCAATTCGGCTCATTCACATCCTTAAATATTAAGATATTTTAAAAAATCAACTAATATAATTAATCTCTGGTTCATTTTTACCAGTACGATTAATATGGTTAACGCTTATTTTCCCAACTAGTTCCTAACAATTTTTTTAGAACATGAATTATTATTTTATTTTACTTCCTATTAATTTTGAAAGTATTGTATTTCGGGCCCAAACACATGGGCCCAACCTTCAAGCACAAGGCCCACTCAGACAGCCTTAAAATTCACGAACATCAGTGACAGTTAAAACAGTTAACAAGACCAAATCCTTGCAACATCATTCCCAACTAACAAACTCCTCCCACACTTTCGGATCGCCACACCCTCACTAAAAATTCTCCCATTCCCTTTTCCCTTGCTACTCCTCTTTCACTCTCCCGAACGCAACCAAAAATATTTCAAAGAACCCAAATATATTTTTCTTATTTTCTCGGGAACCAAACACCGACATGCCTCCTCCGGGAAAATCACGGTCCGGCAAGCGGTCCTCCTCCTCGTACTCCTCGACCTTAACCACCGCCGGGTTCGTGGCCCTGTGCGTGCTGGCCGTGTGGATGCTCACCTCCGACTCCCTCGTCCCCCGCCAGATCCCCTCCGACTCCGGCTCCGCCTCCGATGACCCGGTCACCGCCAACGTCCTCAAGAAACTACCCTCCAAGTCGAATCTCGCCAGGGCCCAGGACGAGGAGAAACCCGACCCGGACCCGCTGACCCGGCCCGGGAATGGGGTCTCGGGTTCGAGTCAGAGCGAGGGCGGGGATATTCAGATGATCGATAAGGAGAAGTTGTTGGAGCGAGCGGGTGAGCAGGAGGCGAAGGTTAATCAGAAATCAGAGGATTCGGAGACCGAAGTTGGCCGCCAGGAGCATCACAAACAAAAGGTTATCTTATCAGCTGAGTCTGGCAGCCTTTATATTTACAACATGGACATCAATGATTATAAATGACTAAATAGACCATGTTAGCACTCAAGTCATTTTAAGTTAAATGCTTCACGTTATGTTCAAAAGATTATAAGTGTTAGGTCTATTTTTATTTCCCGTTTCCCACCCTAAAATAATATCAACAGTATTATGGATGTGCTAAAATAATATTAACGTTACGCCCCAATCCCGCCGTAACGGTCTATTTTTATTAATTCTTAATTCCCGTTTCCCGCCCTAAAATAATATCAACAGTATTATATTTTAATAAACTTTTGTTTAAAACATTATTTATCATTAAATATGTTTTCAAAAGTATTTATGATTAAAAATATTAATTTTTTTAATACATTCGATATGGGTTAGTTAAAATACTTTATAATGAGATTCTCCGTCCAATTGAATTAGACTAGAAATGTCAAGTCTCCATCAGAAACGAGATATTTTATAATTTCTAATTATCATGAGTTCGAACTAATTAAATCTGTTTATTATGATTATATATGTGAGAGAGAATATTAGTCTACGAATCTTAATTTGTGTCATTTCTCGTAATAATCTTATGATAACAATGAATTTGTGTTTTACATAGAAAAAAAAGGACAGTCACGGCAAATCCAAGCCCAAGCCGGACAAGAAACCCAAGAAGGAGAAGTCTAAGAGCTCCGACGAGTCCTACTCCGGCGAGGCGTTCCCCGGCGGCGAGGGCACGGAGATCCCGAAGGAGTCCAAGGAGTCGAAGAAGGCGTGGTCAACGCAGGCCGCTGACTCGGAGAACCAGAACGAGCGACACGCGTCGGACGGGCAGGAGGGGATGTACGGTTACACGTGGCAGCTGTGCAATGTGACAGCTGGAGCTGACTACATCCCCTGCCTGGACAACGAGAGGGCGCTGAAGAAGCTGCACACGAGGGGCCACTACGAGCACCGCGAACGCCACTGCCCCGGGGACCCGCCCACGTGCCTCGTCCCTCTCCCCAACGGGTACAAGGCCCCCATCAAGTGGCCCCTCAGCAGGGACAAGGTGAGAGGGCAGAGGGTTGTTCACGGTTCGATTTTATGAAAATGAGAATCGAAACTGAATGGTGAAATTTGGTTTGATATGATTTTGAATCGAACCGACTAGTTCGGTTTCATAAAAATAAAAGACGAAATTAAGTTGATAGATTTTGGTTCGGTTCGGTTTTGAATCAGTCAATTTTTAGTTTAATTTTATATATGAACCGAATTTATGAAATTTTCATTTTTTTCAATAATTACATAATTTCTCCATTCTTTCCGAAAACCATCTCCATCACATGAGGCCAGAGTAAAATTTGAACCCATGACTTCCATTTTGAATGTGTGCCTCAAATCGTTAGGGTGTTTTTCTAAGAATAAAAATTTCACATTTTAAGCCGTTTTGTTGGATTATTATTTGACTGATTGATTTTCAGTTCAATTTTCTTTGAACTTATTTTCATGAACTTCTCATATTTTGAGGCACTCTCGACTATTTTTTGTTCACTCAATATTTTTATGTTCAATTAATAAGTAATGATGATCTAAATCGAGTCATGTGTCCAAATCAATCTGTTTTTTGTTTTTAGTTTTGTTCAGTTGTTTATCGATTCTAATTTTGAAAACCGAAATGAACCGATGAAATTTCAGTTTTCTTCGTAACTGAATTGAACCAATTATGTTCTTTTTCAATTTATGGTTATTTTTGGATTGGTTTGGTTATTTTTGGCAGCCTTTGTTTGTTTGGTTTGATTTGTGATGGTTGGTGCGGGTGTAATGTTATTATTGTGTTCCTTCAGATATGGTATCACAATGTGCCTCACACGAGCTTGGCCGATTTTAAAGGTCACCAGAACTGGGTCAAGGTGTCCGGCGAGTTGATCTTGTTCCCTGGAGGTGGAACCCAGTTCATCCATGGGGCCACCCACTACATTGACTTCATTGAAAAGGTGACGTCAATAATAAGCTCGAGTTTTAACATGATATTCGAATAATCCTCATAGTCCTTGTCCATCCGAGTGACGTTTAACATTTTTAAAATACTTGCTGGATCAGACTTTAACATGATATCTGTTTAAATTTGTCGGAGCAGTCGGTGGAAGACATAGCGTGGGGGAAGAACACGCGGGTGATACTCGACGTGGGATGCGGGGTGGCCAGTTTCGGGGGATACCTGTACGACAAAGACGTTCTAACAATGTCGTTCGCGCCAAAAGACGAGCACGAGGCTCAAGTTCAGTTCGCCCTCGAACGGGGCATTCCCGCCATTTCCGCGGTCATGGGGACCCAGCGCCTGCCGTTCCCCAGCCGGGTCTTCGACCTCGTGCACTGCGCTCGCTGCCGCGTTCCTTGGCACGCCGAAGGTATAATTCATCACTCTTAATCTGCACAATCTGAACTCGTGACGTGTTCAATGATTCACATCATATGTTCATGGTATAGATGGAAGGCTTCTTCTGGAGCTGAACCGGGTTTTACGGCCCGGAGGGTACTTTGTCTGGTCAGCCACTCCGGTTTACCAGAAGCATGTTGAAGAAGATGTGGAGATATGGGCAGGTATTGTTATGATCCTAAAAATCGGGTCGGTGTTCTAAAAATTCTCTCCTTGGCCTATTTTTGGAACATCAGGATCCCGCTTAATCGGATTTAAATCGTCTAATAATTTAAAATCGAGTCAATGTTGTAAAAATCTCTCTAGAACACTATTCTTGCTTGCTACTCATGCTCATCATCTGACTTGTGGTGGTGAATTTGATTTCTAGCTATGTCTGCACTAACCAAAGATATGTGCTGGGAGCTCGTGACCATCAAAGACCACAAAATAAACCAGGTCGCCGCAGCAATCTACCGTAAGCCAACAACAAATGACTGCTACGACAGCAGGAAACACAAGAACCCTCCAATGTGCAAAACCGACGACGACCCCAACGCTGCCTGGTACACCTCTACATTCACCTTCAGCTCGTATGTTAACACGAACAAGCATAGAATTGGCCTGACCTGAATGTTCGATTTTCACAGGTACGTACCTCTGCAATCGTGCATGCACCGTGTGCCAGTCGATGCCAACGAGCGAGGAATGAAGTGGCCCGAGCAATGGCCCGCAAGGCTCCACATACCTCCCTACTGGCTCAACAGCTCCCAGATGGGGATTTATGGGAAGCCCGCTCCTCAGGACTTCACCAGAGACTACGAGCACTGGAAGCGAGTCGTGGGCAAGACGTACCTGAAAGGGCTCGGGATAGACTGGTCCAGTGTGCGGAATGTCATGGACATGAGAGCTGTCTACGGAGGGTATGTACTACATACCATAACTGAATTAACTGAATTGAGCTAGCGTCCTTCATTTTCTCGTTCATTTTCTGAGGGCACTGGTTGGTGCAGGTTTGCAGCAGCTTTACAGGACACCGAGGTTTGGGTCCTCAATGTAGTGAACACTGATTCTCCGGATACGCTCCCCATTATCTATGAGAGGGGTCTTTTCGGGATTTACCATGACTGGTGCGAGTCCTTCAGCTCGTACCCTCGGAGTTACGACCTCCTGCACGCTGATCACCTCTTCTCCAAGGTCAAAAGGAGGTAACAATAGTATGCGTCGTTTAACTTCACCACAGCACCGGTCATGACCTGTTTTGTACATCTGCAGGTGCAAGATTGCTCCGCTGATGGTGGAGGTCGATAGGCTGGTCAGGCCGGGAGGGAGGCTGATCGTCCGCGATGAGTCTGACGCGATCAGTGACGTTGAGAACCTGCTCAAGTCTCTGCATTGGGAGGTTAACTTGATCCTGTCCAAGAACAAGGAAGGGTTGCTCTGTGCGCAGAAGACTGACTGGCGGCCTGACACTTTTGCAACTTCTTTCTGATTTTCAAATGGTCTGAAAATTTTTGAACTCATTATGTGCTCTTTCTTGATCACATTTAGGAACCCTATACTTGAAATGTACTATGATTGATGAAATCAAGAAAGAGTGTAGTTTATAGTAGTTAGCAGCAATTCCTTTTGTTTGAATCCTTATCTGCGCATTGTTTCTGGAGATGCTTCATCTGCAAAACAAAAAGGTGATTTTGGTAAGATAGGGTTCTTTATTCAAGTAAGCACACATGAAAGTTTCAGAAATTCCTGTCCATTCAGACATATTGTAGACAAATATTCAAAGAATCGGTAACGTTTGAAATGAAACAAGTGATGACATTTGAAAAGAAACAAGTGATCAAAAATCCGATAGCAGATATACGAGAAGTTGTTCTTGTAAAATAAGATAAAAAAGACTTATATTGATTAGACGGTTGTGGGTGAAAGCCAAAACATAAGTTGCGCTTACAATTGACGAGCTACATAGATGAAAAATAAAAACATATAACCAATAATGAACCGCATTGGATGAATTTAGTCATTTATTCATGTTCGCATCAGGCCTAATGCGGATCTCTCTCGATTTTGTTTCATCAACTTGAACTGAGAAGTTGCTGCAATTGACCGCTCATAAGTGCATCTCTGAGATCTGAGTCATGAAAGAACAATCACATATAAATCAGTAGCCGGACAAATAACAAGGTAATTGACAGAAGTATGATTAAGAAAGAGAGTTGAGGGAAAACCATCAGAGCCACCGATATGCTTGCGATTCACAAATACTTGAGGGACGGTATGTCGGCCCACCAATTCTAGGAGGACACTTTGAATTTGACCACCATCATCTGCATTTACTTGAACCATTTGAAACTACTCCTCAATTATAATAAAATTTTCGGAAAATGAAAACTACAGAAGCTATTAAGTACCTCGAAGATCAAGCTCCACCACGAAAGGCTGCTCATTTAGGTCACTAAATACACGCTTGGCACTTTTACAATATCTAATGACAGGAAAAGGTTTTCAGTGATAACGAACCAGCACATGTTTACATACATATGCCAAAAATACTGCCCAATTACACCCTTTCAATACCTAAATAAGAAATCAAATGAATCTAAACAAGATCATGGAGTCACATATACTTAGTCCACAGAGGGAGTAGAGAGAATTGTACTAGGTGATATTAATTTGTTGCATATGCAACGATTTGAGGAACCTAAATACAGCAGTTAACTAGGAGTGCAATGCCTCAGTGGATAAAATTCACAACAAGAACCGGCAACAACAAACTTCTAGAGGGAGAAAGTTCGCAACAGCTCACTCATACCATGTGTATCTATTCTACCGCTGTCTCATATACACAAGCACTGAGACATAGCCAGCAGTAGCACCACCTTGAGCCGTCCTAATGGTACTTCCTAATTTCTAAATTGACCTTAAACAACACAACCAGCCACAGAAATCTGAAGGGAACCAATCAAATATAAAAAAAAAAAGTCAAATCTTTATAAATGAAGTTCATTTTTTGAAGGAAACGGCATTATCTAGTCAAAGCTAAACCATTGAAGGAATAAATAACATATATTTAAATAAAGATAAAAGGAAACAAACATTCACAATCCTTCATTTCCTGATTCCTAGTTTCCTACCATCATATTTGATATAGATAATCGGGAGCTTAGTGCCTTTCAGTGACACACAACAAATTCTTAAAGAAAGCTGCAGCAGCTCACTCACGTGACATGCATCTACCACTGTCTCATACACAAACACTAAGAAATGGTCAGCACCACCTTGAGCCGTCCTAAATCCCAATGCTACTTCCTAATTTCTATATTGACCTCAAAAACACACCCAGCCAAGGAAAATCTGAAGGGAACAAATCAAATATAAAAAAAACACAATCTTCATAATAAAAGTTATTTTTTTGAAGGAAACAACATTATGATAAAAAGAAAAAGTATCACACTTGAAAGACCAGTTTTCATGTACACTGAGACGTGGGAACCACCACCTTTAGTCGTCCCTATGTTAATTCCTAATTTCTATATTGGCCTCAAACAGCACTATCAGCCAGGATAATCTGAAGGGAACTGATTGTATATATAAAAAAAATCAAACTTTATAATGGAAGTTAATTTTTTGAAGGAAACAACATTATGATAAAAAAAATATCACATTTTAGAGACCAGTTTTCATGTAGACACAAGTAATCTAAAAACTATGTAGCAAAAAAACTGTTCTTAGATTTTCCGACTGGAGAGCTAAACTAATCAAAGATAAACCAATAAAGGAAAGAGAATTGAAAGGAAACATTTACCATTCTTCATCTTCTATCATCAGCATTTGACCTAAATAAGCTAAATTGGCCCAATCTAGAGTAAATTTTATCGAAAACACAGTAAAGGAATAGCAATTAAGATAAAACTAAAAGGAAATGTTTACAATTCTTCATCTTCTACCATCAAATTTTGATATAGATAAGAAAAATTGGGCCAACCTAGAGTAAAATATATAGAAAACACACACAGTCAACACCTACCATATGAATTTCAATTTCAATTTCCCAACATTTCCATCAACAAAGAGCATAACAATTCCAAATCAAATAGGTCATAGCAATCGATTTCAAAGAAAATCGAAATCCCCAGTTCGAATCAGAGATCAAAGCAAACATAAGCATAATAGAAACTTCAATCGGAGAGAAAGATATCAGATCCTAAGGAAGAGGATTTGAGAACACGTACGGACAGTAGGATTTGGAGAAGATGGTGATCTTGTTGGAGTAGATCGCGTTCTGAACGAAAGCAGAAGGTGAATGAGAGGCATGGGCTGTGGTCGCTGAGCTCTGGAATGGAGACAAGCCCAGAGACATGGCGATCAACACCGCCATCACCGCACAGAAGCTCCATCGACGCCGATTCAAGCTCAACTGGTAATTTCTCATCTTCGGACCTTGATGAGGACTGGTTTGTCTCCTACCTTGAGTCCTGGCGCGGACTATATATACTCATTACTGCGGGTTGGAGTTGGGCCTGTGTGATGGGAGAGCCCATGGTATGGGATTGGTGTTTGGGCCCATGAGTTCTTAACTATGGGCCATCTAAATATAGGAGAATCTACCAACTGGGGTGGGCACTTTATACCAAGAACCGGTCCCGAATCGTAATCGAAAAATAAAAAAACCACGAATAATGGATCGATTTTGGTTCTGAATTTTAGAAAATCGATTAATTCAATTTGTTTTCAATTTCAACAATGTAAAATTCATGGTTAAAAAGTTAAGAATCGATCCTCGCATGATATGGTACACACATTATTTATCTTTTAGTTTGCAAATTTTATATTCTATTTAAGTTATGGTGATTTAATTTTAATATTCGGTTTTTGTTAATAATTTTAAAAATTGTGAATTTATTGTGCCTATAATTCAGACTTAATTTGTTCTAATTCGGCCCATATATTGAGTGTGAATTGAAAATCAAAAACTAATCGGTTCTAACGTGGTAGAACTGTAGAGCCAGAGCCGGATTCAAATCATTTCTCACATAGTAATTTTAGGTTTGATTCTTATAAATTAGGAACCGAGAAATTCAGTTCAATTTGAAATCGACAAGTTTGGTTCGGTTTCAATATCGTGTCCATCACTAATTGTACAATTTTATAAAACAAATATGATAAACCTAAATGGCTTTAAAAAAATTATGGATAATTACATTGCTTTTGTATGAAAATTATAAACAAAAAGGTCTTGATAATCACTACACTAAATTTAATTTTGGTAGTAATATTATTAACACGGTTAAATTTGAGGTTAGAACACGAAATTAATCTTAAGTGCATCTTCACCATCATCCCCAATACCCTAATATGCAAAAAATTGTGTTCCATCAGAGCTTACCTTCCTATCAATCTTCCATAACCCCCATTTTATAATTTCGATGCTTTATTCATATATATATAATGAAATTTAAACAGAAAATGTAATGGCTAAATCAAATTCATTATAAATCACAAAACATTACAGAAAATACGCATGAAACTCAATCTGAAACGCGAACACGAACAATTTGGAGCAAATCATTTCTTGTAAACCTTATTATAATCTTCAAGCTCTTCGTAGTACACGTCCCACACGCACCTCACGCACCCGCTCCCGCAACAATCTCCCGGCAACGGCTTCTCCGGCGGCGGAGGCGGCGGCGGAGACGATCTCTCCGACCCTCCCTCCTCCTCCTCCTTCTTCGTCTCCGATTGCTTCGTTGAGTTGCTCAGATCCATCCGATTCCTCTCCCTCGTCTCTTCCCCAATTTCTAGGGTTTTGGCGCACAAGGACCTCAGATCTCGAAATCTGGCGGCGGCGATTGGGCTTGCGGATGGTACGGCTCGCTTTAGTGTCAAATCGCCTCTCATGGCCGAGCCGGCGACATTCTTCGGCGGCGATCGGCGGCGGTCGGCGACAGGCAGTGGCTGTTGAAAGATCCCGCGGCTGAGATTTGGGGGCACGAACAGTTCTGATCCCATACGTTTTTTTGTGTGGGCTTTATTATTCTATGCGGCGATGAATTGTGCCGACTTTTTGGGTTGACTCTGGTAATTGTGGCTTTCAACCTCGACCACGTGGGGGGTTTTCATTGGCTGTTACAATTTGTTTTTGGGAGCTTTTGAGTTTCCTATGTTTGAGTACTTGACTAATGGTTGATATTTAGTGAGGGCGTTTTGGACTCGGAACCGGTGACCGGAAAACTGAAAACCGAGAACCGTTGTTAATAGATCGGTTTTAGTTTTCAAGTTGGAGAGGGTCATTCAGTTTTAGATTGGTTCTGATTTTCAAAATTTAAAACTATTAGTTAATTGATAAGAAGCGCACCGGTTTGACTCGACACCTGTCAAGCATGGAGTACATGAACTAAATGAAGACCGATGTCAGAAGTCCTATACACTTAAAATCCCAAGCTGATGGGTAGAGGCCTAACAAGCGAGGTTGAAATGCACGTGGAAACAAACGAGCGGGGTGTAGGGACATCATGGATGCCTTACGATCCATGGGCCTTAAGCCTGTCCGGGTTGGAATGCACGTAAAAACAAACAACAGGGGTGTAGGAACATCATGGATGTCCTTCAATCAATGAGTATTAAGCCCAAAACATATGACACATGGAAATCACGTCCAAATCATATCAAACCCCGATATCATGTCGAAAGGTCAACCCACCTAAAAGCTCAAACTAATAGGTGGAGACTCATACTATTATTTAAGATGGTGAACAAATTCATATCTTTCAAATGCGATACTCTAACAACTGATGATATTAACTTGATTCGAACTTAATTTTGTAAACGTGTCTAATTGAACTTAATTTTGTTGGGATTTGATTCTTAACTCAAAAAAAAATTGTTTAGCTCGAATTTAACTTGATTTGAACAAGTTTATATAGTTCAAAGAAAAATATATTAGATACTAGTAAGTAACGAGGGCCTTATGCACATTATGTGTTGACAGAGTTGTCCTACACTTACTAGGGTTGGCCTAGAGTCAAGCTAGTTTCATAGTTCCTAATTAAGAGGTGAAAGATATGTACAATTTTATTTGTATTTGTAATCTTATAATATGCAAATTTAAAAGAATAAAAACTTCTGTCAACTCAATAGGTTCTCATTTTTTCTTTCTTTCTAAATATTATGAATCACCCTTGAATAGAGTTACATTTAAAAGGCTAATACAATGTGCACAATCATGTTGTGCAACAATTGTTTTGATCAACAAGAACACAAAACAAACCAATTCCTTGAAACTATTTCTTCAAACCCAAGAGAAGAGCCACAAGGCCAAAGTAGTCATATTTGTAACCCAATTTGATGAACTTGAGCTTGAAGTCATTCCATGGAGGATACCTAGCCTCAAGCTCCACCAAGAAGCTCCTCCTCAGCACTGCCTTTTCATGGCTGAATGTGTCAAAGGAGTACTTCCCATGGTACCTCCCAAACCCGCTCTGCCCTACTCCCCCGAATGGCAACGAATCGCACGCAAACTACACAAAAATTAAAGAAGTCTCTTAACTGATAAGTAAAGACTGAATCAGAGATTGAATCAATATTCTAAAAATGCGATTAAATTTCAGAGGTCATATCTGTTTGGTTAGTGTCTGGCGTTTTTGATGGGTATTGAATCGAATCAAAACCCAGTGAGATTAGGCAGTACGGGGTTTAGGAGAAAAGTGTCAGGTCTAGGGATCTGGGGGCGCGAAGTGGAACGTAGTAGACGGTATGTTATTATGTTTGTCGAATGAGCCATCGCAACAAATTGTTCGAAAAAGACAACACGTTTGGAAACTAGGTTTGGTGAAAGTTTTGTCACGATAACTCACCCGACAAAGCTAGAGGTCAAAATCAGGGATGAAATTGAGTTTCATGTTTCCTATCATATTAGGTTTCATATTTTTGTTTCTGAACAAAAAAGAGAGTATAATATTACACATACTATACTAATGCAACATAACATACAAATCAATCAAAGTATCAACCAAGAACACGTGTAAATTGTAGTGTTTAAAAAAGCGTTAGGTGCTAGTCGGTTAGACTACCTCTATAGACTAATAAAAACGGCAATAGATTATCGAATTAATATTAAATTAAATCGGTTACCAATCTGGAGTCTGTTGAACATTGATAAATCATTTCTCTCTCATAAGAATTCTCTCTTTTGTCGGTGGGCATAGTTGACACAATATCGAAAAATCACACAAATTTTTTACATTTTACTTTAATTCAAATACTAACTTGTTTCTTAACGTTTTTTAGAACACTGACCTGAACCATGGTGTCGTTAAAAGTCAAGCTTCCCGAAGATGTTTCTTGCACGAGCCGTTGCTTGAACGCTTCATTGTCGGTGAAAGCGTACATGGCGAGAGCTTTTGGCATGTCGTTGATGAACTCGATGCTATCTTCGATTTTCTTGACCTGTAACAATATATATTTAATCTTTGTTATATCAATTCTGAGATTGATATTTTTGCAAGAACCATTTGAGGGACTTTTCTCATTACTGTGATTATAGGAAGCAACGGTCCAAAGACTTCTTCAGTCATGATCTCAGAATCGAGTGGGGGATTTAGAAGGATTGTGGGCTCAATGATCCTGAAAAAAAAAGAATCAATGGATAAGATTATCAATCTCAATTCTTGCAAAATATTTTCACATTAAAAATTGCAAAAACTGACGGTGTAATATCTCACTTTCAAAAGAAATTGTTATGTATTTCATTAAGGAACAGTAACAATTTATTACACTTAATTATATCTGAAAATGACATTTTCATACATTAACTATTTTTTTTGGACAACCTACCCTAAAATGTCTAAAATACCTAAACTATCTCTAGTTGAACCGTAATTAGACCGGTCAAATAGAATTGAGTTGGCTCAATTGGGCTCCAACTAGTTCAATTTGATCCGACCAAAAAATTGAATCGAGCCATAGACATTTGAATTGCATATATATTAAATATAAACCAGAGATAAACCAAATTGAACAGGTTTAATTTTGATTTCTTAAACCATGGGTATTTTAGGGTATGTTGTCCCCTAAAATAATTAGGGTACTTCAAAAAACAAAAAATGTTAATATAAAAGTGTCATTTTCAGATAATAAGGTGTAGTAAATTATCATTATTCCTTCGGATAGTAATAGTTAATCAAATTTGGACATGGATTAGCAAGTGAACTTACAAGTTTTCTTTATCAACCGAACCACCATGGACGATAGTTGCTGCAACAAGAGGGTCCTTAATCATATTATGGAGCCTCTCAAATTGTCCCTTGTTCACACACCTGCATATATCTTTCGAGCTTTTAGGGTTCTCCCCGTAGAACCTCTTGAGCATCCTCTTTATTGACTCTATCTGAAACACGAATAAATTTTTATCGGCAATAAATTAAATAGCAATACTTTTAGGGGTGCTAAAAAATAACTGAACCCAACTCGAACCGAATTGATGAGAATCAAATTGGTCTGTTTCAAAGTTGAATCGAACTGAAATTCCATCCATTCAGTTTCGATTTATAAAACGAGAACAATAAAAACTGAACCGAATCGAAAATGGGTCTGTTTAGACACGTGGCTAATTTAATTCATCGATCCTTATTGACCCAAAATGTCGGTTTAAATAACAAGTCAGAACGGTCTAAAATATGAGAATGTTACGAGAACGACTCAAAACCAAACCGTAAACAATCCTAAACTTCTTGTTTATTACACGAGGTCTCTCTCTGACATCTGTCACTTCACGCACAATCTCGTTTGCTGAACCAAATGATTTAAAGCATGAGGCAAGAGTGTACCAAAGTTGGGGCAAAGCTTTGTTCTACAAGAATGTAGTCTATGCTGATGCAAGCTTGTCCACCACACGGCCCCCATTTTGCCCCTAAGATTCTCTTCACAGCCACCTTCAAGTGTGAAGGATTGGAGATGGAGTCGAAAACGGTCGGGCATTTCCCGCCGAGCTCTAGTACGACGGGCGTCAAGTGCTGTGCCGCGGCGGACATGATGATTCGGCCCACTCTCTTGCTTCCTACGACATTATCAATCACACAATCAAATAAGTTGTCGGAATAATATGCATTGAATCACAACTGAACTGAGATTCAAGAATATATTTTCTGTCGGTCATTAACACACTCAGTAGATATCACATCACTTAATGATCATTATTACAGTACTATTCCAAGGCCCTGATCTAAAAAATTAAAGTTCACACCAATTTTTCCTCATTAATGAAATAGACAACACTCTTTTATAAAAAAAAGATATCATACAACACCCATTTGCTATTCTCCTTAAAAACATTAAATCTTAATTTTTGAAAAGCCTTACCGGTGAAGAAAATCTTGTCCCATTGGTGTTGAAGAAG
>JAYMTP010005034.1:0-13986 GCA_036897365.1 Geranium brycei
AGGTTAAGTTACGCTTTTAATGATTCTTTGTGCATCACAGAGTTGAGCAAAAGAAATCACCTATGTGAGAGCGAAGTAGGGTCGCTTCGATAGAGACTAACGGGGCTTAGTACTCTTAAACTCTTGCAGAACCATGAGGTGTTCAGGACCATAATGAACACAACCATGAGAACCAAAAACCGTGTTTGTTGGTATATGTGTGTGTGGTATATCATCTCTTACACAAACGACAAAATAGTTCAAAGACATCGCGTGTACTAATCAGTCAGTAAGGTAAATATACTTTCACAAGGGAAGGTTCAAGGGTGTTGTCTACCTATCCTATGCAGATTTCAGCTGTAGAGAGTTAGCACCAAATCGAAATTCCATTCAATTCTATTTTCATTTATGTAGGGGATTGTTGGAAAAATTAGTGAATTAAAATATAATTAATATTTTTAGTTTTATTTAATTTAATGTTATTTATTTTTATTTAACAAATCACTCTTCCTTTAGAACTCGACGTTCTCTGGGACTCAGTGTTTTGCTAGAATTAGGGTTTGCTTCTCTATATATAATGGAAGCTACAAACCTAAATGCTCTATTAGCAAAAATCTCTACGATATTGGTGTTACTCTCTTGGCGCGGTCAGAGTTCGACTAACGTCAACCGTTGTATCTGGGGAGACGATTGTCCATACGGGGCAATAACGCGTGTTAAGGAAACCGGATTACCGGGCCTCGATTGAATCAATTTTCGTTACGGTAAATTGTATCTATACTTAATTCAGGTTCAATGTATTTACAAGTTTATGCCATGACGTTAATAAAATATTTTGCATATTTATATTTGTTTGATTGTTGCAATCGTTGATTGAATATCTCGTTGTATTTATGCATTTGAATGACCCATGTCTAACATATAATTGTATAGGTAATTAGCAGTGGCGTCGATATTATAATAATACAATAGTGGACGGAATCGTCAAACTGACGTACCCTATCAAAATGGATCTAAAAGGGATAAATCGGGTCGGCCATATCAAAATGGAATTGAGGAAGATCTCAAATTCAAGGGGAGTTCCTGGTCTAGGTGTTCACTTGTAGTAATAGTGACTAGGGCTCTGATTTGTGTGATAATCATATAAGACATCGATTATACTATTGACTACCATATAGTGAAATCTTTTCCACTGGCAGAGTCCCCCCAGACGTAGGTGATGTTGCACCGAACTGGGTAACCATATTGTGTGTCTTCTATTTACTGTTTCAGTTATTAATTATCCATTATCTGTGATCAAGCAAGTTGTCGGACACATTGATCCAACATTGTGTGTGACATCTTGCCTCTGTGACTAACTGAAATTTCAACTAGAACTAATTAAGCTCATAATTCTACTTTTTCTCTATCTCCAGAACCGTTCTCTCAACATCCAAACATAAAACAAGCAATTACTAAACTAATCATCGAAAAATTGAAGTGGAGCAAGATTTGAAAGAACACGGAAGAGACAGTCTCGGAGGTTGAGGAAAGTTTCATGCCACCAATATTGTTGCCCACTGTTGTAGTAGCTTGCTCGCCCTCGGTCGGTCTCCAATTTTCTATTATTAGTTACAAAACTTCGCTGTGGTTTTGGTCGGACTCCGACCACGCAAGACCTAAAAGTAGAGAGATGATGATGAAAAGACAAAACTGCCCCTTTAAATGTTTTATTTACAGATTTGCCACCGTATCAATCTCAACCATTTAGATGTTTGATCGTATGGCCACATAGTTCTTCCCAATATTCTTATTATTCATAATTTCTGTTGATAGAGGGAGAGGACACACAACTTTGTTTTGCTTTGAGCTTGACCTCAAACGAAACCCACACTCTCTTTCTTCCTCGCATTTTCTCTCAACTCTCTATTTCTTCATTTTTTTTCATCAGATTAGGTTATTTGGTCTCTGATTATCTCAACAACCAAATCATTGTTCGCTCAATTGCTCCCCAGAGCTTCTCCTCTCATCCTCGTGAGCTCCTGCCTCTGTTGCTCGCTCTAGATTCTCAATTCCACTCTGCGCGAATGATCTTCGATTCACTTCTCGCTGTCGATTCGTCACCGACCAGAGGAATTCCCGTGCCTCCGGTTTGGCTCTAGTCGTTAGGTCACCGCCGTCACAGTCGCAATGGCGGCGAATGTAATGATCAAACCCACAAAATAAAATAGAGCAAATATGATTATCAAACCTATAAAAGTTTTACAGAAAAATTTAGTTATCTAGATTTTTATAAGCTTCCATATTTATATTTTGTGGATAAATGTCGTTATAACATTATGTGCGTGATTTGATAAATGTCGTTATAACAAGTTTGCTTTAATAAATAAATGAAATCACAAATTTCACATGACCAAAGAAAATTTCACATACGCACTTTTTACAAACGGAAACCTTTTCAAAAACCTCTCTTCATTTGGCGTGGAAAGACAAAAGACAAAAACTGCCCCTAAGACCAAAAAAATTGAAAACTTCACTTTACGATTTGTGCCACTACACATCTCAACCGTTCATCAAACCTTGATTCTATGGCCACACATATTTCCGGACATTTTGCAGCTGTTATTATTCATTATTTCTAGAGGAAGAGCGAGAGGAGAGGACAGTAGGCTCTGTTCTTGAACTCCGACGTCTCTTTCTTCATTTTGTTTGTCTCATTTGCTAAATACTCTCTCTTTCTTTATCTTTTTCAAAATTTCATGGAATCAGATTGGGTTATTGGTTGAAAAGGGTATGATTTTTACAATTTTCTTTCTCTGATCAGTTTTTGGGTTTATCTCTAACTTTTTTCTCTCTCTTGTTTTTGGAGGTGTGAGTGGAGAAAAGGTGAGATTTTTAATTTCATTGGAGAATTGGGGTGAAATGCCACGTACAACACACAAATGAAACGACGTCGTTGTCTTTATTAACATCCACGTAATAAGCATCCAATATACGAACGATGTCGTTTCTGTGTTAAAGTTAATTTCATCCAGAACCAAACAACGTCGTTGCCTTTATTATAAATCTGAGATCATGACGATAAAATGTTCAAAGGCAAAAGGAAGGAAGTGACTGCGAGATGGTGAGCTCTCTATTTTTTTCAGCACATTTTTGTTGGGGAGATTTACCTTGGTCTACTGTTGGGGAGATCCGGGCCTTACCTAGAGGAGCACCCAAGGAAAGCCCATACACACATTAGAGCCCACCTTTGACCCAAAAGACTAGCCTAGTGGGTCTAGGGTCCAATGTGTATATAAACCCTCCTTATACTCAATACTCTTCCGATGTGGGACTTTGAACTCACACGTGAACATAACACATTTTCTCTCTAATATCTCTTTTTCATCATATAGATTTAAAAAAACCTTATTGGAGAAAGGTATGATCTTTACTATTTTCTTCAGGTGTTCAGTTTTTGGGTTTATGTTCTGACTTTTTTTTTGCTATTTCTCTTGTTTTTGGAGGTGTGGGTGGAGAAAGGTGACATTTTTACACTGTTTTCGATATTTTACCCATTTTTCTCATTTATGGGTTTTTTTATCAACAAAGATAAGATTTTTACCATTTCCTTCTTGTGTTCGGAGTTTTTGGATTTATGTTATGAGATCTTATTTTTACACTCATTGCTAGAGAAATATGAGATTTTTGCGCTCATTGGTGGAGAGAGATGAGATTTTTATCTTCCTCTGTTTTCGATTTTTGGGTTTATGCCATTTTTTCTCATTTATGGGTTTTGTTTTCAGAAAGGTCATCTAATTTCGGTTTTCGTTTTCTCTCTTATTTCTCCAAAAAATCAAAATCAAGTCCAATGAATCGATCATGTAAGTTTCTTTCAAATTCAAGTTTATTAAAGTTGAGTTCTTTGGGTTATATTGTTGCTCTGTTTTATGAGTGGTACTAGGATTAGCTTGTTTGTCTGAAGAGTTCTCGAGCATGTTCATGTTTCCGGGCAAGAGAAAATGTGTTTTTGTTTAACTAATTCTTCTTATTTTTCCTAAAACTTTACCAAGTTGTTTTGGGTCAATCAAATCAATTCGGGCGGGTCGGTGAAGTGGAGTTGAGAGAGGGGTTAAAAGGGTGTCATTTGAATCAATTTGATCTCGGTGGCCCCGTGTTAATTCTTGGTGTAGTCCTATGACGATTTTTTCACTCTCCTTTGATTTCGTTTCTTTTTTGCAGCTCTTTCTCGTCATCTTTTAATATCTCCTACCAACCTCCGTTTGATGTCTTACAAGATGAAGCTCACTTACTTATACATAAATAAGGTATTAATTAAGCCCAAACAAACTACTGATAAAAAAAAACAATTTGTAGCTCCAAGGGGGTTACTTCCTACATATAAGTCGGATAGAGTACGAACTGAAGAATAATGAATGGAAAGAGACTAAACAAGGCAGAGTGAAACTGAAATAAATGGGAGCACACGAAAGACTGAAAGTGTGGGACATTGTGTTGTTGAAAGTATGGGACATTGTGTTGTCGATGTGATGAAACAAGACAAAATCAAAGAGTTATAGCCGGAACCCAAAAGGCTATCAGAGAGAAAAGGTGCAAAGCTTCTCTCTATTCTCTCCTTTCCTATTATCATTGAGAAACTCACATTCCATGAATAAAAGCTGAGAGTATCTACGCGTACAAGGTTTGGTTGGTGTGTAATGTAAATGAGCAAATGCATGATAATTATTAAGATTTTGACAAACATATAGGATTTTTAAAATTCCTTGTTAACATTCTCATTGAAAAAAAAATATGTATGGTTGATTATTACTTTGTCAACTTGTTGATAATGTTTTAGGTAATTTAGTAATAATTTTCCATCTAAAATTAGCTTTGACCATCTATATCTGTGACATTGTGGTGGTCCTCGTATTGTTGAATAAATAAATAGGTTATTGTCTGGAAATCACTTATGGTACTCATGTAAAGTATGTATTTTGGCGAGTACATTCACAATCATTTGTATTTTTGACCTAATTGTATTGTTTGGATTCTAGACATTTAACCAAAGACTTTGGACTCGAATTTGATTAGGTCAAATAATGTTATAAAAAATCGTGGATATAATAATGTCATAAAGAATGGTGGATATAAGAAGTCAAAACTAAAATAAATTAAGTTGGTCAACTATTACAAGTGGATACCATTTCACAAATACAGAGACTAAGTGTCAAAACAAATGATAAAATGGTATAATACATATGAGGTATGGTTCATCAAGCAGACAATAAGTAGAATGTGTATTAGATACAAATGCAAAGGCAACAGCAAATACAAATTAGAATGACAGTGAAAACGAGCACGTCCCTGCGAGTGTGTATTTATTCATTTATGATCATGCAACATCTAATTAAGATCACCACATGATTACCGAAGAGACCAGTTGTTAGATTTCTGAGAAAGAAGTAATTGTCTTGAACCCGTGGTTCTTGGGAAGGGGCCCATTTCCTGGACGGACAGAAATCACCACCTCTAAACCTGAAACATTCCAGATACAAATCCGTTGTTAACAACTTTCTGGGCTTTTGTTTCTAAACTTGGAACAAATGATAAGATAGGGACTAAGGTGGAGCAATTTTGGACAAAATATGAACAAATGAAAGTACAGGAACTAGTTTGACACGTTTTGGATGATATATGGATTATTTCGAAACATTAACATGATAACAAAAATCTCTCGTTAACTTAGAATGCACTAAATTGGTCACAATTAGCTCATAAATTTAGGTTTAAATTTATGTTACCTGCTGTCTTTGCAGCTGTGGCTTCTTGATAGACATCTGTCACAAATAAGATCTCCGGCGGCTTGTCTACTCCAACTGACTCGGAGATTTCAACATAGCTACGGGCCTCCCTTTTGTTCCTGTCACAGAGAGATTTATTAGAATCAGAGCAAGTACGGGGACAATTCAAAGTCCAACAGGAAGTTGTAAACTCTACCCCACAGTAGTGTCAAAAAACCCGGATAAGTATTTTCTTAAATCTCCATGGCCTGTGTATCCAAACAGAAGTCTCTGTGCCAGCCTGCTACCGCTAGAATATATGTATACCTGGTTGGCAGTGCGCATTATTAATGAATACAACACATACAAGACAAGATGGCCAAGGAAGTAATAATAAAACCAGCAAACAGAAGGTTAGTGTCTCCAAAACATAAAAGAACACAACACATTTGCGCAAATAGATTCAATGCTCTGCTAACATATTAGTCCCTCTGTTACAAAATAAGTGCCCTCTTTGATTTCTAGCAAAAATTAAGGAATAGTGGAGTTAGTGCTTCACTTTCTCATCATGTCTCCATGTTTCTCACTTGCTAACATACTTAAACAACTCATACATGGACATTACTAGTAATTCATGCATAGTTCACTATCTCAAAAAGAGTATAGACATTTATCTTGGAACATTTATCGTGGAATGGAGGAAGGGCATTTCAAGATGCATTACAAAAAAACACTGCAACTCAACTTATGCGGGTTTTTAATAGACGTACGTAGAAGAGCAGCTTAGGACAATGGTAATTTCATAATAGGAATTTCAAAATTCAGGAATTCACAACTTAATCAATATAACCAGGATATGGATTTTGATTAGAAGTTTTTTTATAATTAGAGTTCAAAGTTATAGACTGCGGTTATCCCAAAATAAGCATCCCCTTTCTTCTTAGTTACGAATGAATTGCCAATAATAGCCCACATGTGATTGTTATAGACCCATTGTAGATTAGTAGATGAGAGAACTTGGGGGCATGTACAAAGCAGTAACTCCATTAATCCTTAAATTTTGCATGAAGTCTAATAAGACGCTTACTTTAGGATGGAAAATTAATAAGGCTCTTCTAGGGCGGTAAACAAATTCCTAATAATAGTAACTTTGGATAGGTTTTGAAGAAGATAAACCGAACAGCTATTGGTCCAAACAACCTAATTGGCTGTTACCTTTATGCCCAAAGCATGCCACTTCTCAAGAGCTTCCGGAACATCTTCAAAAACTATTCCCTCCAATTCATTGTTCTGAAATCCCGTTCTCCATATATGGCCCTGCAAATACAATAATTAGATCTATCCCAAATAGACACTATACAAGAAATGTATTTCCAATCCCTTCTTGCTTACTTGTAATTGTTTTAGGGCCGTGATCTTCCGATCAGCTTTTATCATTGCATCCACGTTGGCAACCAGAGCTGCAACCACTTCCTCTTTCCCTGCATCGGCAGGAGGTATAGGTACAGCACCAGAAACGCTTTGCTTCAAGTCTTCTTCAACCTGTAACCATTATAACAGTTCCTCACATAATTTACTAAAGCAGAGTGGAAACCTTTAATTGTGAGAAAATATAACGATGAAAACTGTTATTTAAATAGAGCAGCCCAGATGGCCTGACATTATAGAGAAAAAAGATACATTAAGATTCATGAATACTATTAGAAAATAGGACTCATGAATGATATCTTACTTGAGAGCGCAACAACTCAATATCGCCCTTAGTTTCTGCTGTATCGTATGTTGCAAACAAGTGCCTCCCAACATTATCACGGGCATATGGAAATAGAACATCAGTAACAAACGATATGGGAGTTGTAGTCCCTTCAATGTCCAGAACAATACAGCGCTGCCACACAAGAGAAGATGATGCTTGTTTATGCAACAGAAAGCCATACAAGCACAAAAGGTAAAACAGGATATTTCTATTTAAGAACTTAAAACCATGAACATGTTCACCCAATCCCGATATTGAGAGGTTCTCATGTCCTTATCAAAAGTGCGAGGAAGGAGCAACAATCAACAACGAGCATGGAATGCTGAACTTCAAGTTAAATAAAAAAAAGCTAACCGGTGGCTTGTCGGTTGCATGCAGTGAATCTTCAGCCTTTGCCTTAACAGATATGTCACTGTTCCTGCCACTACCTAATAGTCCTTTGACATGCTTGACAGGACCATGTTCTGGAGTTGACCAATCCAGGCCCAGTTGATTAAGTTTGATAGCAGCATCAAAGAGATAGTGATAACATTCAGCCTGGAGAGCAATGTACTTGATCTTAGACAGAGGGCCAATAAAAGCACTGTCTACTGACAAGATTTAGTCAATAATTGTGATTACCTATCATTCATCAAATATAAGATTTGTGGTGAATATAGACCAGAACAGTGGGAGCTTCATTTCAATTATAAAACGCAAACGATGATGTCTTAATGAAGGATGTGTACAAGAAAACAGTTTTTTTTTTGTTTTGTTTCGCTTATCAGGTTAACATGCTGGAACCGATCAGAAGCAGAAGAAATACGTAAGCTGTTCACAGCAGTGTGATATAACCTTTCCTATGATGCAACCCTGCTATATTTTTGTGGCATTGATTAAACTGGAAGTAACTAATAGCATGCTAATCTAGCTTCTAGATATGAATATACATTGCAACAGCACAATCAAATAGACTATGAAGACCCAATGGAACTGTTCACATCAGTGTGATATAGTCGCTCATGAGATGCAACCACGCTGTATCTTTAGAGCACTGTTTATAATAGCATGCTACTACTAGTATCTAGAAGTCCGTACTTGCTACAACAGCACAATCAAACACTACAATACAAAGAGACAATAAAGTTGGTCTTCACTTCACTTCTGGAAGTGAAAAGCCTTGGCACTTACCATCTCATGCTTTTTATGTGCAGTTTACCAACTGGATTCAAATCATTCCTAGGTGTGAAATAGATTACCTGAGTTTTAGCACTGATCCACGAGTCTCCCCAGACATATATGCCATGATTACGAACAAGTACAGCTGTTGTTTTTGGGTATGCTTCGATCTATTGATCATGTAAAAAATCTGAATCAGTATAAATATATTAACAACTATTATTTGAGAAATAAAACTCTAAAAAAAAGTGGAATGACAGATAAAAATTTACTGCAACTCAATTAGTTGAGGCAATTAGGTAAAATGGCACAAGAAACTAAGTGATATCTATACCAACCGTGCAAAGTTAAATGAAGCAAAATAACATACAGCCTTAGCAAGAGATTCTGTGAGCTCCCGTTCATGAGCTGTGTTCTCTATTATTGGAACCACGAGTTCATCATAATATCCATGCCCTTGGATCCCTTTTATCATTTCCATATGAGTGATCTGTAAATTTGCACCAAGAAAATAGAAGGTGAAACTGAAAATGAAAATATGAATAAGGTTAACAATAGTATGCAAGGATAATACTAAATGGTCCAAAACTATGTCCAAAATTAATTTGTAAGGTGTTAGTAACTTTTAGAGAATAATACCACCACTAAACTATGAGCTATATGAAAGTCAGAAAATAAACCATCTACCAGCTTGTAAGATCACCCTCAGAAAGGCCAACTCACGTTTTAAAAAAGCTGGAAAAGCGAAGTAATTTTTTTTCAAAAATAGCTTCATCAAAAGATGCAAAACAGAAGTAAGGCCAAACTAGTTTGTACGATGCATTTGGAACAACTCCACAAATTCTCTCAGTGAATTTAACGTAACAATCCCTTAACCAACTCCTGATATGGATGGAAAGAAACCAAGGGTTGTAGGTGAAGTGGCTCAGACAATATGGATGGAAAGAAAAGCAAAAATAATAGCACTGGAAAATAAAAAAAGGAAAGTAAAAGAAAAGAAAAGAAAATAGAAGATGCTGCAGAAATACAGATTAGTGAGGTTAAGAGAAAACAAAAGGAAGATAAAATTTTAGTATGAACAAAATATGTCTTTTACCCTCAACCATAAATGCCACAACTCAATAACTTACTCGAAACTCTTTTGACATGGGATTTATCATTGTTACAATGCAAGATTCCATTCCGTGACTGTGGATGACAGCTCCAGCATTACGCATGTCATATGCCTAGCAATTACAGGGAAAAACATGTGTGTGACTTTCTGAGAGAATCACAAAATTAAACAAGGAGAAAAGATCTCTTGATACCTTCAAGAAGAGAGGTGCACAGTCGGAACACTTGGGAGGCTTGTATGGATATGGTTTAGGAGAAGGACGAGACAAGAAGGCCCCATTTGCGGCTAATACATACATGTCATCTGGTTCCATTCTCTCCTTCTGCACACCTACCAAAATGGTAACACAAAATTAATACAATTCAAATGGTAAGACCAGAAAATTAAACAGCTCTGTAGAACACAGAAACCCACAGTTTGAACAATCCAGATTTCATACATCACAGCAAAACAGACTCACGGCACAAAAGACACAAACACTAAAACACATTGATAACATACAAATAGCATAAAGTGAAGTACCCATATTTCAAATATCAATAACCAAGAAACTTTAACAAATAGAGTAGCCAACCATGAACAAACATGTGACTTAGACTTGTGCAATCTAATGCCAGACTAAAAATACATAACAATTCAACTGAGCAACATCAATAAGAATCACGATTAATAGGTACCCATACAGGAAACAAGACAGAAACAGAAACAAAAACAATACACTAGTTTGGCTTCAGCAATCAAAATACCAATATGAGAAACAGGTAATATAGAAATGAGGCAAAAAGATGATCGATGGAGTGAGTAACCAGAAGGGGACATGAGGATGAGCTGGTCGGGCTTGGGGATGGAATCGTCGTGGACTTTGATGGTGATGCTTCCACCGGTGCCGGAGACCCAGCCGAGGTGGTAGAATTGACGGCACAGCTCCGATATAAGAGCCCTCGTCTCCTTCACATGCTGTCCATCCAGGTACGCCCCTACCTTCACTGCAACACCCGCCATCAGACAGATATGGCTCAGGCGTTATCTCTAAGCTTCACTCTCAGTCGCACACAGATTCTGTTTCTCTCTCTCTCTCTCTCTCTCTCTCTCTCTGCTCTGGCTGCGCTTTAGCTTTAGCGTTTCTGATTTTGAGTATTTGGTCGAATAAACATTGTGGTAATTATTTATTAGAGTACTAATTAGTTCTTTATTAGGGAAATGATAAAGTTACTGGTCTGTGCTTCTCGGGTTGCACTGTGATATGTGAAGCCCAGTATAATTATCACAAGAACTAGTCCTGGGCTTCGAGCTACACTGGCCCAAGTTCATATTTGTGTACAAACCATAACTTAGAGTACAAACTTCTGAACCTTTTGTGGCCACACGAATGAAATGTCTACAACTACCATTGAAGCGATGGCATCGGTGTGTAATATTTGCAATCTTTGATTTTTTTTTTGTCTTTTCACACAACTGTGGTGATAAAATCATCTTTGCACCTCATGTTTCACGATCAATAACTCCAAGCATCAATTGCAACTGTGATTTAGCTTCAAGTATCGATTTTCTTTGGCAACTTTCACCAACGTTAAACCTTCTTCTCTGGCGGATTTGGCCGGCGAGAGGCCTTCTTTTCCAGCGATTTTTTCTTGACCTAACAACCTAGTAATAGTGTAATTCGAATCAAAAGATCAATATATAGAGTAATCGTACAATTAAACGATCCATCGATCGATAGATAGATCAGTGATCGCGCGATCCACGATTTCAATATTTGACAAATATGTCTTTTTTGCAATTTCGTATTGTCAGAAGCGATTTCTCGATGAACACATATTTAAGAAAAAATGAAACCAATTTCGTAAAAGTTGAACATTGTACTAGGGCACCATTTATTGGCGTTTTTTGACATTTTATTGGCGAGAGTTGACATAGTATTGGCACGAGTCACACATCCCAAGGTCATTTTAGGGTTCATCCATAAGATGTAATATGGAATCTGAGACCCTCGTTATACCTCTCCCCCAACATAGCTCACTTTCCCCTTAGGATATACTTTTGAAACCCGGGACCCTCGTTACACCACTCCTCCGACAGGGTTCACTTTCCCCCTTAGGGTATACTTTGGAACCTGGGATCCTAGTTATACGTCTCCCCCAATAGGGTTCACCCTCGTTACAGTCGGGAACGTGTCAAACTCAAGCCCCTCATTACAGTCGAGAACGCGTAAAACTCGAACCCCTAACATGGTTCACCCATAGCATATAATTTGGAACCCAAGACCCTTGTTACACCACTCTCCCGATAGGGTTCACTTTCCTCTTCATGGTATAGTTTGGAACCCGGGAGCCTCGTTACATTCGAGAATGTGTAAAACTCAATGCCCCTCATTACAGTCGAGAACGCGTAAAACCCGAACCCCCGATAGGTTCATCCATAGGGTATAGTATAGAACCCATTACACTTTCTTTTTTTCTAAAATGAGAATACAAATAATATGGATGTTTTCACATTATTCTAGTGTACCAAGTATTGGTGTGTTTTTTACATTGTATTAGCTTGAGTTGACATTATATTGTTAATACAGAGCAAAAATATGAAATTTGTTTCAAAAAACAAAATGGAGGAAAATTGAATGTATCTTGACATCATGAAAGCGTTGACTGAAAGTATTAAGTTTCAAAAAACTTGAAATAGATTTCATTGTCAAGTTATGGTTCACGCAATTATAGATCTAACGATTATTGAATTGTTCAGCGTTATTTGAATCAGTAAATCAAATCATGTCGGATTAATATCCATGAGAAGAAATCGTTGGATTAAAATTATTCTCCGCTCATTGATCGTCGCCGGAAGTCGCGATTGTTGCCAGAATTCACGATTGTCCTTGTAGTAGATTTCAGTTCCGATGGTCAGTTGATCGTCACCAAAGAAATTGTTGGAGCATAATCGCACATTCGCAAAGAAATCAATCACACAATTGTGAAGAAATTAGAGAGTCACAAAGAGATTGAGCGCAAATTCATTTTCAAATGTCATTTATAAGATTACAATTACTAATTTTCCCTTTATGAGGTTTATTGAATTATTTTTTGAGCTAAATTAATGATTAATGACATCCATGGATGAACTCTTCTAATGATCATTAATGATTCTTATGTTTGAATTTGAAGCATGGTCTAGGGGAATGTATCCCCATCAATAGAGGTGGAGAAATTACATCTTCTTGTAGGATTTTTTACAAAAAAATAGTTATTAAATAAATTATTTATAAAAATGTGTTACTATTTCACTTATTTAAAAAAATATGTTTATGGGACCTACTATGGCCAAGTGTCAGCACCACTTGTGAGAGGAGAGCTTTTGTGGCTTTGTTTGACTTACTACTGTAGCATATACAGTAAATGCTACACCAACTAAGCAAGTGAAGTTCACGAAGATAATTTGGTTGTTTGGTTTATATTAACAGTTTATTAATTCTCATTATCATGTATTTCTAGTATAAATTTATCTACTCATTTTATATAAAAATTCTTATATAAAATATTTTTTATAGAACTTGTATATCACTATTTTGACCATATATTTGTACCATTATTCTATATTAATCTATTCATTTTGTATAGATTTTTACGCAAGACATTTTTATAACTTATAATTCATTATTTTGACCATATATTTGTATTTATTATAATAAACTTCATAATTTGTAACTCATTATTTTAATCATATCTTTTTGTCCATTATCATAAAATTTATCTACTCATTTTATATATTTTTTTCACAAATTATTTTTATGTGGGGGTGAAATCGAGTGCAAACCCCTACCTAGCATACAAACGTTCAAACCATTTTTTTGACCATTAGATCAAAAATTCAATAGATAAGATTTTTGTTGACTCATCCAATGGCGTATTAGGTAATTATCAATTAATTGTATATTTTTTTAGTCAATTAACACCAACAGAGGGGTAAATTAGTACTTTTATCGTATTATTTAATTTCTTTATTTACAAATCATTTAATCATTTAGGATTTTCTTGCCTAAGATTATTATTTCCTTATAAATCGGTTTCATCAATTCTTTATAAAATCAAGTTTCATGAGACTGGTTTTATCAATTTATCATGAAATTTGTTTCATCTATTTACCATGAAATCGGTTTCATCGAGTTACCTACAGCGGTTTCATGTGAATCACTGGATATGTTTCATTCATTATATGAATTCGTGTCATGGCTTCATGAATTCATGATA
>JAYMTP010005035.1:0-13986 GCA_036897365.1 Geranium brycei
AAGTGAATGTAAATTATACATTTTCATAATCGAAAAGATACAGCCAAGTTTGCACTTCTTTTCATCAGAAGCCTATGAATGAACCATCATCATTGAAGTGTCTTCACCTTTCTTTTTTGACCTTTTTGAATCGAAAGGGAAGAAAAACGGATAGAGCTCATACCGAAGGTAACAGCTGCTGTAGAGAACTCGACACCCCTTCCTGTCTTTGCAGAAGTCCTCAAAGTTCCCAACAGCAATTGCAAGCCACTGAGCGCAAGAAATGGGAGGTAAGTCCCTTGTGCACTGAACCAAAGCGTATAGTGTCACTAGAGGTGTCAGTTTGGTCTGAGCCTTTCCAAGCCCTTTGTTGCTAGGCTTTACAGATTGTGCTTTGATTTGATCCACCAGAGCTCCTAACTCTTTCTTGAAACTTGCAGGGTCAGTCACATTCTCAACATTGGCATATAAAGTGCCAACAGAAGTATCAACCTCCCCGAAGAAATTCTTCAGGCCGTGCCTCAGAAAGCAGTAATCATACCAGATTCTCGCATCTGCTTGGTTCGGACAAATCTGTCGGATTTGCTTAGCCGCGTCTTTGATACAAGCCTCGCAGTCTTGGCCGCTCAGATCTCCCCTGCATTGAGCCAGGCCGTAGACCTTGTCCTGGCCCTTCCCTAGTGAGGTAGCGGCAAAACCAGCTGAGATAGCTTTAGGCACTAACTCAGCTAGCAAGTTGTCGATATTTTTTGATATCTGACCATTTCTGCTTATGTTAGTATTCTGATTACAGAACTGGCCTGTATAGTCAGCCCCATGAGTGGAAGTGAAGCTGAAAGTGCACAGTACTAAAAGGAGAAGATGGTGTAGTGAAGCCATGTTCTTGGGAAGCTCTTCTTGAAGGTGAAGCTCCAAAATGCCTCATCTTTATAGGAATTGGAGTGAAGTGGATTTGTGGGCAACATTCTTTATAGCAGACATTCTTGACTCTATGGCAAGTCCACCCTCAACACCTCCATTAGTGGAGAAGACCAGGTATCTTAATTTCTTGAACTATTTTTTTTTTTCTGGATAATGACATAAATATATCTAACCCTACTTGGATTTTGATTTAACTGTACCTATTTTTTTTTTGGTACACTTAAAAGTAACTTTCATTAATCCTAACAGAAATTTGATGTGAAATGATAAAAGTATCCTCTGATTTTATAGGGCATTTTCAACATTTTACGTCGAAATTTTGTTAGATTTAACTGTTGCTACTCTATTTGTAACAAAATATAAGTTGTTGGGTGGGGTAGGGTAGGGTTAACTGACAATGTACACTTAAGTATATTTATTTGTGATTTTCCCTTTTTCACAATTTTCAATACTGAGTTTTTCATTATAAATACATACATTGAGGAGCATTTTTAACATTCTACGTCGAATTTTTGTTATATTTAACTATTGTTTCTCTATTTGTTACAAAATATAAGTTGAGATATCCATAAAAAAAACTAAAGTTGTGTAGGATTTAATCAAATGAGAATGTATAATTGAGTATATTTATTTGTGATTTTCCCTTGTTCACAATTTTCAATACTGTTATTTTTTCAATATATAGGCGTGATTGAGTTGTCACATTAGTAGACCCAAAAGAACAAGTCAACCAATGGTTGTTCACTCAACATGACTAGTATTACAATGATATTTGGACACTATTTCCTCAAGATTCAGAGGCACCCCAGATTGAGGAAGAATCTGTCATTTTGGTCAAAGGGTCATTTGTTAAATATTGAATTCTAGTTAGTAGGGCAATGAGCTGAACCCTGTTAGTCCTCAAATTCGGCTCATTGAATGTGTTTTCTTGCAAACTATTTTGTGGGTTTTGGACAATATAGTCTTGCAAGTGGAGGGTCACAGCTCACAAGTCTTTGTTTCTTATTAGAATCTGCAAAATTTGCATGAAAGCATGAAGATGGCAACAAATGAGGCTGAAAGTGAAAGGTTTGTGACCCGTGAGGAAGATGAGGATATCAATAGAAGCTGTGGTT
This sequence comes from Geranium brycei, assembly GCA_036897365.1. NCBI lineage: Eukaryota > Viridiplantae > Streptophyta > Magnoliopsida > Geraniales > Geraniaceae > Geranium > Geranium brycei. The sequence goes on from JAYMTP010005035.1 coordinate 2,016, forward strand.
GACATGTTTGTTTGGATAAAATATCAAACATGGTGTGTGTCATTTCTTTGTTATTACATGCACAAGGCCAATTCGAACTTCCAAGGGCACATAGATTTGTGTTAGAAAGTTTATTACCTTTTTGGATGACAAAGATGTTGACATATTCATCACTCCGTAAGCAAGTTTATGTACATATATATGTTTGAGCTTTCAGTAAATTGGGTTGAGTTTTAACCTAATATTAGATTTTGGTTGGGCTTTTTACATGCATTCTTTATGGGTCAACATCTCAATTTTGTTGTTCTATGTACATATGGGTGTTAGAACATTATATATGTTCCATTGCTTAATAAATAAGTTTAGGTTGGTTTAAATGAGACTAGCTTTAACCATACTTATGGATCACATCTTTTCATCAGCAAAATAATAATATATTAGAAGAGAGCGTCCGGGATTCCGAAAAAAGAGACGAACGTGCAGCTGTAAAATAACACTACAAATACGACTTAAGAAAGTATGAGAGCACAATAACACTAAATAAGTACAAAGAAAACAAAAGTACCTAAAAAGCATCCTACAATTAGCTCGAGCAAAATCCTAGAATTTTTTTCTAGTTTATACGTCGAATTTGATTGATGTGAATTTCTTCACTTTTTCAAGCAAGAACTTTGAAGTTCTCAAAATAATTTTTCAAGCAGTAACTCTCAAATCCTCAAAATAATGACATATTGTACGATAAATAAACGGTTCAAGAGAAACAAATTTTAAATTACATCAAAATATAATTTGACATAAATATAATTAAACAAGTCATCAATTTTAATTAAATGTTAAAATTACAAAAATAATAATTTAAAAATAATAATACATTTTATTCAAAACAGAATCACATTGTCAGGCTTCATTCAATTTTCTCTTTATGAATTATGACATTGCCAACCAACAATGGCTATGAAGTAATGATAATGCAAAAATCAGTTGAACCTGAACAACCAACTTTACCAAAATTAAACTCCCATTGATCCAATTCAATTCATGAACACCAAAAAGTGTGCTCTTTTTAGCAGTAACTCACACGGGTCAAAGCCACCGCCCATCGAGCCACTCAGCCCCGCCAATTACGCACCCACCTCACTCACAGACCCTCCATTATCATCAACAACCAGCTCACACAGACCCATTTCATTTCAGAATCTGAGAAATGGGTAAGGAGGAGGAGGAGGAGGGTGGAGAGGAGTACCTGTTCAAGATCGTGCTCATTGGGGATTCTGCTGTGGGCAAGTCGAATTTGCTGTCCCGATTCGCGAGGAACGAGTTCGACAGCAATTCCAAGGCCACGATTGGGGTTGAGTTCCAGACCCAGGTGGTGGAGATCGAGGGGAAGGAGATTAAGGCCCAGATCTGGGACACTGCGGGTCAGGAGAGGTTCAGGGCCGTGACCTCTGCTTATTATCGTGGAGCTGTGGGTGCGCTTGTGGTTTATGACATCACTCGGAGGAGTAGCTTCGATAGTGTCAAGCGATGGCTCGATGAGCTCAACAGTAAGTTTCTTGTTGACCCGTTTTGGGTTTTTTGTTATGGTGTGTTTGGTTGCTGAGAAAATGAGGGAATTGGGGATATGGGTGTTTGCTTCTATTCTTTGATATGATGAGTATTGGTTGTGTGGAGTGTGAACTGTTTGCTGAATGTGGTGAGCTTTAGCAAGTTCTTTATCTGGCTTGTTTGTTCCAACTGACCCATTTTGCTTGTGTTCTGTTATGTGTGGTTGCTGAGAAAGTGAGGGAAAAGGGGACATGGGTGTTTGCTTCTATTCTTTGGTATGGGTTTTCGTTGTATGAACTGTTTACTGAATGTGATGAGCTCTATAGCTAATTCCTTCTTTTTACTCCTTCCAATTGACCCATTTTTGCTTGTGTTATGTTCTGTTTGGTTGCTGGGAAAGTGAGGGAAAGGGGACACATGCATTTACTTCTATTATTTGATATGATTCTTGGTTGTATGAATTGTTTACTGAATGCTATAAGTTCAATAGTGATTTATTTCCTTTGGTTGTTCCAATTGACCCATTTTGCCTATGTTCTGTCCTGTTTGGTTGCTGAGAAAATGAGGGAAAGGGGACACATGCATTTACTCATATTCTTTTTTGTATGAGTCTTGGTTGTATGAACTGTTTACTGAATGTGACAAGCTCGATAACAAGTTTTGCCTTTTGCTTATGTTCTGTTGTGTTTGGTTGCTGAGAAAATGAGGGAATGTGGACATTGGTATTTTCTTCTAATCTTAGATATGAGCCTTATTTGTCTGAACTGTTTACTGAAAGGAAATGAGTTCAATACTAACTTCTTCCCTTTGCTGTTCCAATTGACCCATTTTGCTTCTGTTCTGTTTGGTTACTGAGAAAATGAGGGAACGTGGATGAATATTTACTTCTAATCTTATATACGAGTCTTGTTTGTGTGAACTGCTTACCGAATGACACGAGCTCGATAATTGTAATAACCCTACTCATGATTGCTCATAAATATTGCTACTTTCCCTCACTGTGTTTGGCTGCCGAGAAAATGCAAGCCCGGAATATTCTGTTTACATCATACCGCCAACTTTCTAGGGTGAAAAATAAATGTCAAATTTTGAATGAAAATAGGACTCCATAAACCAAAATGGGTTATGTTTGAATTCAATCACGAGATCAAGAGTCGAGTCGAGAAATCTAACGCTCGGTGACTTATGATTGTGCAGTTCACTGTGACACAGCGATGGCAAAAATGCTGGTGGGCAACAAGTGCGATCTGGAGAACATAAGAGACGTGACGGTAGAGGAAGGTAAGGCGCTCGCAGAAGAAGAAGGATTGTTCTTCATGGAGACATCAGCGCTCGATTCCACGAACGTGGAGGCTGCATTTGAGGTTGTGATCCGAGAGATCTACAACAACGTTGGAAGGAAGGTTTTGAACTCGGATTCGTACAAGGCAGAGTTGTTGTCTGTGAACAGAGTGAGTTTGGTTAAAGATGGTGATAAGTCTAAGAGCATGCTTAATTTTTCTTGTTGCTCAAGCTAGGTTATGGACGGTCCATGTTGTTTTTATTTTCAAATCATGTTTGTTCTTTAAATTTTATGTTATGAATTTGTCATCGGGATTTTATTACAACATAAGATCATATTCAACAGTGATTATGCTCGAATTCAATTAGTTTTGTTTATGTTATAACAAATATTTTAGTTATAATTAATTAAACACTAAATGAATCGGCTTACGAACCAAACTAGCTACTCAACACGTTTTTTTAATGAGTCTTATTTTGAATTTAAATTTGATTTGAGCTCGATTATAATAGGATTAGACTGGATATTTAATGCTCAATTAGTTCATTAGAAGCTCGATTTGTTTTTATAGCTTTTGATGTCGGTAAACTTAAATGTGACATATCAATTTAATGGTGTCAAGGTTATTTATATGAATTAAACAATTTGATTTATGTTTTAAAATTCGTATTTGTAGGTGTGTTTATAGTTTGAGCTTAACTTGTACGATCTTTACTTGTAGATTAGTTCTTGAGGATTTATTAACTACATTTTATGGAAATTGAATTCTTATACATTTTTTATAACAATTTGTACTTTATTAATTAAAATTTTCAAAAATAACCTTTCTATTTTTCTTATGATAAAATCGTATTCGGCCAAAAAATCAAAATGATTCATAATTTCACATTAGTTTTCTACAATAGCTTTCAATTAGGATAAAAATGGACCTAAAATACAAGAAAATATGTTTCAGGTAATTCAATTTAAATATAACTCACCTGAAAAATTAAAAGCTTATAAATCATCAAAATGTTTGAATAATAGATGATTCTCAATTTAAATATAGTTGTTTTGAAGAATAAATGTATTTTTATTTGATGAAAATAGATAGCTCAAGTCCAATTCATAATATTAAAAATTCGGATAGTTTTATTATGGATTATAATTATAATATTATTATCCGTACCAATCCGTTGCCATCCTAACATTCCATGGGCCATACACAGACCTGGGGCCCACACATGACAAGGGCGGCCCAATGAAAGCACCCACGGTCGTAACTGTCGAAGATCAATGGGCCGGGCTGGTATGATATGGGCCGGGCTTGAGTGGACCACAAAGTGGTGAGAGGAATGGGTCGTGTCACCATCTCTACAGTGGTCCATCCATCACATGGGCCCTTACCCATTTCATGCAACCGAAAATTTAATTTAATATCAGAATCGAAGTGAGTGACGTATGAGTGACGCAAGCATGGCGTCATATCCACCATTATCATTTATTTACACACTCATCTCCCATATTTGCTCATACAACCTCTTTGGAGCAAAATTCTAATTTCATGTCTCTTTATTTCATTTAATTAATGACCATAAATAACTCGTGGCCGTTACGCGTTCACGCTACAGACACTAATGTTTTAAGCATATATACTTTATTATTATCATATAAATATATTGTCTACAGTTCGTTGATTTAATATAAATATAGAAAAATGCATGTTTAAAACGACAATTCAAACTAGTTTGAGTGTAACCTAATGGTTAGCACTGCTCGTTCCTTAACTTCAGATAAGGGTTCAAGACTCAGCACGGTATTTAAGTAGGGTAAGTTAGTAGTTAGGGAAAACTATGTAATATTAAAAAATCAACTTGATTTACATTTTTTAAGACGTTACACATTCTTAAACTTTGATATTATGTTAAAATTCACCATACCTAAAAATTTAAATTGATGGGTGAAAGTTAAAACTTGAATTTAAACTAACTTCTTAATGTATATCTTTTCATCCTTAAGATGTTATATCTAATAATTTGAGTTTTGGGTAATTGCAATTTAAAACTCTATATCATGCAAATTTTTTAATTTACCCAAACTTTAAAGTATAACAATATACCATTATATATTATGAAATTATTGCAACTCGCGTAAATTAGATGAAACTGACGAAAATACTCATATATTAAAAAATTTTAAAATGAAAACATAAGTTACAACATAAAACGTAAATCGTGAATTCATTCATTTATTTTAATATTTAATTGTGTGTTTTTTGTTGCAATTTTCATTTAAATTTATGTAAACTGCTACAATTCCAAAATATAAGGTTATAAAGAAATTTCAAATCGTAAAAGGACTGGAAATTGCAATGACCCTCAAGTTCTAAGTTGGAATTTAACACACATACATTCAAAATATTGGTACATTTGTAATGATTAAGAAATAGGAAAGCAAAATTATTGGAATCACATGCAAAACATATAAGCAAAAAGATTAAAGACAAGGATTGGTTGAAGGGTCAAATATCAAGTCACTAAAGGGCATATGATTGTTATGCCTTTCTTTATGTCACCTTCCCTTTGTAGACAATCCCTCCAACCATGCTCTCTCTTCATGCTCCTCCACTTTAATTCCCTTGCTTTTAACTTTATATATTATGAAAAAGCATCACATAATCATATTTTATCCTTTAAAATATTATTGAACAATGTAATATAATTTACAAGTTGGGATGGTGAATTGAATTTTTTAAATTTTATTTTGGAGAACATATGATTGTACATTTGATTTGAGTTGGAGGAAGTAAAACTCGAGATGCTGAATGAGAGTGCGGAGATCGGGAAGATCTAGTCAAAGGCATGAGAGAGGGAGAGGGAGGAGAAAAAGAGAGTCAAGAGGTAATGGTAGTGTTTGAAAATTTAAAAGACATTTAGATGTAAATTTATCTTTTTAATACTATGAAAAACTGAAAATATATTTGTGTAATTAAGTACAATATATTTTATTTGTAAGTGTAGTAAAATGACGTTTTTTCTTTTTTTTTTGTTACTAGCGTAAGTAAACCATACTCCAAACTTGTATGAAATTAAATTATTATTTATTAACTAACAGATACAGACAAAGTAGAGTAACATGGTTGAAAAATGGATGGCATTTTGATTAATTTTTGTTTCGTTGAGAAGACTGCCCAACGGCTATAATTGTGTAAGAGAATCATTATCATTATCATCATCTTCTTCCAAGAAATAAGGGAGGTCTCTACATCACATGGGGATGGGAACAATGTAAACAAAATGCATACAAACATCATATAAAGTGTCAAGCAAGCAACAATTATGGAAGTTAAAAGCATTATAGTAGGGACCAATATCATTACACCATGCATGAATTTAACACGACTAATTAATAAAATTGACTTTTTGAAATATAAATGTTTACGTGATTTGTATTTTACGAATTCTTCCTATGCCGTATAAATTATGTAGTAGCTTCTCATTAATAAGATTGAATTTTCCTAAGTAGATGTTGAGATCTGAAAATTTATCTTATATTTCACTTTTATATGAATTAACTAATATGAGAGGCTTAGATTGCTCCGAATAACACGCAATTATGTTTTCAACAAGTACCTACATATGGTAGCATAACAATTTAACAACTATGTTTCAATTAGAGTGAGTTAATTGAAGCAATATAATAGTTGTGTGGGACTGTTGTTTAAAGCTATCTGTTATGTGATCATGTGATTTGATTAATTAACAATAGATTAATAAACATCATCACAGTTTTCAAACCAGACAAAACCCCAAAATATCCTACTAACTTGTTGACATTTTGCATGAAACCTGACCCATCAATAATTTCCCCATGTATAAAATGAATACTTACAGCCTTATGGGGCAAGAGTATTAGACAAGTGATTAATTTCTTTAATCATGATGTCAAAACACTAATCACAAGGGCTATTTTTGGCCACTTCAAACTCAATAACTTGTACCCCAAGAATTCATGAACTTAAAACATCAATGACAGCAACACAGAATCATCAAAATCATCAAAAGATCAAACCAATCTACAATACAACATCAGCAACTGTTTCCATGACTTGTTTCAGAAAATATACTCAGAATCAATCAGGCATTTTCTTCTATATGCTATACTAGCTAATCAACAAGCCGGAGGATACAAATCAAGATATAAAACAAGAACAATACGAGCAGGAGAGTAAAATACGGGCGCGAGAATAGATAAGATTGGACCAAGAAAGTGAAAACACACCAGTTTTGATCATATCCCGAGCGGTTGCTGCGTGGAGCTGCCTTGCCCATTGTTGTATCCATCATAGGGCTTGGTGGACTTGTTCCTCGATTTCCTCTTCAGAACAACGACCCAAGTAATGGCTTCAAGGACCAAGGCGATCCCACCCAAAACAGCAATCGTGATGATGTAAGCTGTTTTCCATTTCTTGGCGGGGTTGAGGATGTCAAAGCCCTTGAACACGTTGATGACTCCGAGGATCAGAATGGCATATCCGATGCTGTGGTGATAGATGCTCCAGTAGAGCCTGTACTTGTGGTCCTTCTTTGGTCTCAAGAACAATGCAAATATCTATCAATAGAGACAGAGAGACCCATTTAGCTCAGGATTGAACCAAAAGCAAGTGCAACAAGAAAACAAAAGTTTGCCCAATGCCCATTTGGCTAAGCTCAAGATTGATCCAAAAGCAAGTTTATAAGAAAACAAAAGCTTTTGCCCATTTAGGCTCATAGCTTGTGAGGTCCCAATCCTACTCAAAGACAGTGCATTCTGTGCCACATGAACTGAACCAACACAAAGACAGTGCATTCTGTGCCACATGAACTGCTAAGAGCATCTGAACCAAGATTCAATGCAATTCAATCCTTGTCCTATGTTCAGAGTTCAATAACTGTTCAACTAGATTTACGGTAAAAGTTCCATTTTGTTCTCACACCAGGAAAAGAATCATAGCATAACCGGGTATTGGGTCCAATGTGTGTGAAACCTAACGAGCCTTACCAATAGAATCCATATACTCATTAAAACTCACACTTACCCAAAACGCTAGTCTATCAAGTATAGAGTCTAATTTGTATATATAAACTCATTTTATTCCATATGTATTCGATGTGGAATCTGGACTCACACGTAGAACCGTATACTTTCTATAGACTATATATTGATTAGGAGTAGGGTTTCACCTGCAATGTGGCAATGCTGAAGAGGGCAATGCCAATGTTACGGTGAAGATTATACTGCATCCCCTTCGATTCGCTGCCAAGCTTCATTCCGGTTCCCCAACCAGCAACCCCGATGGCATAGGCGGATACTTGGCAGAAAACGTGGAGATAAAACCATGCCGGATCTGCAGACTTGAAAACCTTCAAATACCTTGCTATGACGATCCCAACTGGAAACAGAATCCCCCAACTGACCACATTCAATATGCCATGAATCTGACATGAAAATGCACATAACCCAAGAACCTGTTAGAATCCAATTACAAAACTCCCAATTCTGTAGTTGATTGAATTAATTTCCCATTCATGAACAACCCAAATACGCATATTTTCTAGATAAAAGCTGAACAAAGCAGAAAAATCATCACCCAACAAGAGAGGACATGAATGGATCCAGAAAAGCTAACCAGTGGTGGGGGCAAGAAATCATCAAAAGTGACAGAAACTTTCTAATATTTTATGGATTGGAGGGAGCAATTATACAAAATTTAGTGGGGACAGATTTGAAAAATCATGGCAACTAATTTCACCTACAATTCATGATTACAGACCACTAAAAGCATGCCTCAGATCTATCCGATAAATTTGATCCACAGACTTGAAGAACAGAGAATCAATATTCAAAATCAGCTCGAAATTGCTATAACGGTAAGAGATTAGAGAGGAAGAGAGAGCTCGCTTACATTCCTCTTCTTCAATTTCGCGTCCCCGCCACTGTCACCGGCCGTGGTCGCGCCGGCGGCCAAATCTAGGGTTCCCTTGGCGTTCAGATTCGCCGATTCGAAGGCGTGCTTCGCCGGAACGCCGTCGACCACCGACGACCCGACCTGCCAGACCTGGTTCACGGCGGTGCTCTTCTCCGGCACCTTGAGCTTCGCGAAGATGACCATCGCCCCGCCGCTGCTCTCGGCGGCCATGTCCCAGACCTCGAAGGAGAGGCTCGACTCCTTGATCGGGCCGTAGCTGGTCACGTCGTAGGTCTTCACGGTCAAGGCCCCGCCGGTTCCGGCGAAGGCGGCGATCGTCTGAGCCCCGACCATGCCGGTGGCCGTGGGGTTCACGGCCCACGCCACCCACCCGCCGGAGGCCGGCAGCTCCGCCATGAACGCGACGGAGAGGGAAAAGTTGGCGGCGGCGTCGGTCCAATGGAGGTAGGAGGAAGGCGAAACAACATAAATCAACCAGAAAACATAGAGAAAGAGAGAGATCTGGAAAGGGGCATATGTTTTTTTTAATTTATTTATTTTTAAAATTTGTAAATTGAAAAGACTAATATATCTTTGAACCATAACATTAGTTTATTGTTTAAGTGGGGTAAAATAGTCTTTTCGTATTTACCAATTAATTATCAAATTAAAAATTAAGCATCAGAGGCATTTTGGACTTTACATATATAAATTCGGTTAGATTTAACATCTGTTACTTTATCTGCAACGCAATTGAACTTAAAGTATTGATAAAAAACTTTTCAAACTTAAAGTACTGATTTGAAAAAATTATTACATGTTCAATGTATTCATATAGACTAGTTCTTTCCTATCTAGCAAAAAAATTATCATATACTTAAAAGTGAGGTATCTAACCTTTTCCTTTTCCTATAATTTGTAGGAACAGCATCGGAAATAGATACGTATTTTCTTAAGATTCACGGTTGTGGTGTTAATTGACAATGACATGATATGGGATTGTGAAAAAAGTAGCTTCACAGAGCAGTTCCGCCTACAAGTTGACTTTTTACCACCTATTTGTCATATATTTCTTTGTTTATCAGTTACTTTGATGCTTTTGTATTAAATGTTAAAAAAGTAGGTTCCACATAATTAAATCAATGCATCACCGTTACGGTACTTAATGGGTATGATATTGTCTACAAGTGAGTTGAATATTTCATCTCAATTCAAAATTATGTGATTAAACTGAGTCACTCCAAATATTATGAAATGATCATTCAACTCACAGAAAGAATCAAATAGAAAAATAATTTAATTTGATTTCAACTTGGCCTACTTTGATTTGTTAAGTTTTTTGTAATAAATGTCATTCAAATATTATATAAACCTATAAACAATTTAAGCATGCAAATTTGAAGATTATTCGTGGAAGCTCATCATATGAAAAAAAATGTTATGACTTATAATAACTTAAGTGAGAAATGTAATTAATATCATATAGTTATTCATATAAAATAAGGCATTTCAGTAAATAAGGAAAGGATAAACTAAAACGCATATTAAAAAATTCTTCAAAAAAAAAGAACGTATATTTAAAACAATATCTCAAAAATGACTGATGAAAAACATCAGCTATAAAAATTTAAAAAAATTACTTTGATTATATTAAATATAGAAAATGGAAATAATGTGTTATATGCTATCCCATTTTTGCAATATAGTAATGTACACTTCGTAAATGTGATAGTATATAAATAGTTGTGACAGTATTTACATTTTTTTGTAAAATGGTGATGTGCACATTTGTATGTAAACAGTTATTTATATGTTTGTCAAGAGAAAAATGAGAAAAAATAGGATAACCATGGGAAAAAATGCCTAAAATAACTTTAGTGAAAGAAATTTTATTGTGACGAATCTTGTATAGTGAGTCACTTACTAGAGTAAATAAGGGGTTGGAGTTATGGATTATTTTTTGGTTAGGGTTATTTTGGAGTTAGGGGTTCTCTTCTCTCTACTCAAAACCTCTCTAAAACTAATGAAATATGACTTGTGGGTGATGATTTTTTCTAGGAGGTGGGTATTTATAGGAGGGGTGAAATCAATTCAAAAATAAAAAAATTCCACGATTTTGGGAGCTGTTTTGACCAGCCTGCCGGGTGGGACTCGGTAGGTTCCATTTTTCGTCTGCGCTTTTGTCGAGGTTGGACTTGGGTTGTCGGGTTAGCAGAAACCTGTCGGGTGACACCCGGCAGGTTGAGCTGAGGTGCCCGGGTGAGCTCCCGGGTGACTTCTCACCCTCTTCGTCCAATTTCGCCACAGGTTGATGGGTTAGCAAAGAGCTGCCGGGTTGGACCTGGCAGGTTGACCCAGCAACCTCTCTTCCTTTTTTCGACTTTGCGCTTTTGACTCATTTTAGTCTCTTTTTCGATATGTTTTCACCAAAAATACTCTCGGAGCACTTATGAAGTAAATATATCGTTTTATTCACTAAAACCTACACATTTAAGACAAAATGGAGTAAAAAATGAGGAGGTTTAACTTGGTCGAATACATAAAATCCGACCTTATCAAAGTACATGCATTGTTTAAAAATGCACGTACCTTCTAATTCACCGAAATATTAGAAAATATTTTTCTGCAACTTCGACTCCACCAGCTAATATGGAGAGAGATTTTATGAACTGTATTATTTGTGGGGAGAATTAATATAGTATAGTCGGAAATTACGAAACTAAACTTGTCGGTAAATTTTTACCAAAATTATGAAAATACCCTTTTTAGGAGAAAAAAATGTGGGGGAGAAGTTCTAGGGAGGAGAAATGGGAGGGTATGAGAGGTTTTATACAAATAAATTGTAACGACGTATGGTATAATATGCGCAATTAAAAATAATTTGTAACGACGCACCTTATACCATATGTCATTACAATTTAACAGTTACCTTAACGGCTCGATTTCATAACGTTAACTGTAACGGTAAGTTGTTGGTCCCTCTGATACAACCGCTCTGATACCACCTGACGCAGCGAGTCTGCGTGGATAAACGTCGTTGAAAATCACTACACAAGTTTCAATCCAGAAACTTAGCACAAACTCAAAAGTTTGTAAGAAAACTAATTTATTATCATAAAATTTGTCCCTACAATAATGACCAAAGACTTCTTAAATACTACTTTCTTAACCTAAACCTAAATTAAAAAGAAAAATCCTAGATAGCCCAAAACCTAATCCAAAAAGAAAACTAATATCAA
>JAYMTP010005036.1:0-13985 GCA_036897365.1 Geranium brycei
GTGCAACTAAATGAAACCATACAGTGGTGACGTGCAATAGAAAAAAGTAGAGAGTACTGACATGCAAAAGTTGCATAGTAGAGGGTAGTGATTAGGAAATTCTCCTAAAATAAATCACATTTGATTCAACTTGAAAGCACCTTATTCCTTCAAACAATATATTCAGTAAATTTATGTTTCTGGATGTGCAGAAAATTCAAAAAATAAATCACGGAATATGAAAATAAAAGAACATGTAAATTAAAGAATTTTTTAATGTAATTGTAATTGAGTAGTACCGTCCACGCTATAGATTGAATGGAATAAATTACACGTTTTCTCCTTATTATTTTTTGCATTGAACGGTTCATTGTCCTTAATTCTTGTCTTTGCAATTTGAGGTAGAATGCAAAGACAGTCTCATGAACAAATATTATATGCTACTTGAGTATTCTAGCAAGGTATGGTCTGTTCTTCAGTTATAGATTGTAATTAATGTGGTTTTATAAAATTTCTCCTTTCCCAATTCTACAGAAACAACAATATGCACTGCTCATTTATGCTTTATGAAAATTCTTGTGGAAATCATTGCTCTTTCTATTGATCATTGCTACATTGATGTTAGACTCGAATGCTCAGCAAGCTCACAGTAGTAGAAACAAATATATTTGGTTGAATGTGGGGTTGTAGTTGCAAGATTTTCAGTTTCTCATGGTCAAAGTCATTGCAATTTAACAGAAACATTTACGTACTTTGGCTGTATGAAGCTGTTTATTCTGATCCCTTTTCAATTTCTTTCATGATACATGAGCGGGATGTATGGGTCTCATGAGAAGTGTTGAGAGGTTCAAACTTCAAGCCGACAACAAGTACTATACTTGGTGTTATTTTTAATATTTATTTTTGTTCCTGCAGTTCTTATTATAGTTAGAAAATGTTTGTATTCTTATAACATTCAACTTACATGATTGAATTTGTGAATTTTTATAACTAGCCACGAAGCATATGAATGGCAGGACACTATTGGTTTTGGAGGACCAACGTATAATCCATTTGAGGATTTATTCAAAATTTATGATGTAATTGTCTTTTACATTTCTTTTTGCCTTTGTCATTGGGTTGTAACACTTTCACTATCAGAATATTAGTTTTCCCCTATTTTTTTGGTTGTGGCACTGTTAACTTGGAGATAAGATGTTCAATGACATCTTCAATTGCGATTATTCTGCCCTTTTTCAATTCTGTTAGTCATCTATATTTGTAACATAGTGTTGATTCTTTAACATGCAACATTTAGTTTTTGGTTTATCACGCACAATTTTCCATCAAAAATTTCTTTATGGAAGATGTGGCAAGCAAACTTATACACTTTGGCATTTGAAACTAACTTGCATTGTGAATTCGACTGGCTGGTGTGTAACAGATTGTACTATAATCTAAATTTTGTACTTAAAATTTTATTTGTTCTTGTCGAACAAGGTATGAGCCACAGACGACCCAATAGATCCAATAGATAATGACTAGGTTGACTGTGAGCTGGGTGCAATTCTATTTTTAAATAAGATCATAGACAAGTTTAAGCATATCTGAGTAATAGGCGCAATATTTGGGTGTGTGCTTGCAATCTCGTGTTTTTCATTTGAATGTGGGGGATATCTATAAATCCACCTATGAAAATAGGTACCTTCTCAGGAAAGAAATATGACGGCCTTTTAAATATATTTTGCATTTTGGCTCTATTGTCCTTAGGTTGTGGGTTCTGTGCTCTGCTTGCAAGGTGTTGTGATCCACAGTTTGAGGCAACTTCCTAATAACATATCTATATTTTAAAAAATATGAGCAATTATAATGTGTATGTATGTTTATGAACATTATAATTACCTTTTATATGCATTTTGTTTAAATTTTCAGTTTTTGTCATTGCATTTAAATATCAATGTGATTAATTCTGTTTTCAATATTCAGGAGAATATTTATACTAATAAAGATTGCAATATGTTTGCGGTTAATTTATTATTCTGATGAGTGTATGGAGTTTAATTTTATCAAGGTGTGCTTAAACACGTATCTTGGTTTTTTTACATAATTTGTTATATTCATTTTGATGAAGATTTGGTGTGTACATAGTGTTTGTTTAAATAGGTGGTTATGGTATTGAGGTTACTACCTTTTTAAATTATAGAGTGCACCGGGTTTATTGAATGAATATTTGGTGAGATTTATATTTTTTTGAATTACAGAAGTGCATCAGGTTTAGTTATATTTACTTTTTATGTGCATTATGTTTTAAATATCCACTTTTGGCCGTTGTAGTTTTTATCGATTATTTTTTAAATGTCCAGGTCAAGGTTTATTTTTTAAATGTCCAGGTCAAGGTTTATGCTAATACGTATTGCAATAGTAACTATTAGTTCTTTATTTAGCCAATTGATTATGGGTTTGATTGTTATTGGTTTTGTGTTAATTGTGAAACTAGGATTTTAACAGCAATAGAGAGAATTGATTTTGGTAGGTTGAGTGCAAAGGTTTAGATTTTAATTAGTTTTTATTTAGGTCTGTGTTGAAGATGATGTTGACCTTGATGGGTTGTGGTAAAGTGATATGGGACTAATCGATACATAGAAAACTTGATGTTTTACATTGGTCTTGACGCTTCAAAGATTTGTTCCTGAAACTTACTGGAGTTTTACATTGGTCTTCAAATGTTTGTTCCTGAAACTTTCTAGGTTTGCTTATATGATGTGTGTGCTCTCTAGATTGATGTGGATTATTGTTTTGATGTGAAGTTATGAAAGATAGCTTGTGCAAAGGTCTCCACAGAGATCGACATGCTTGCTAAGAATTTGAAGTATCTACTTGCTGGTACATGGGTTGCAATTGTATATTCATGAAGAAAGATTTGACAATTTACCATTGTTATGTTATTAGAAATTTTGTTTTTTCGAATATCTCTTTTAGTAAATTGTATTGATGACTGTGGTGTAATAGTTGATGATATTCCACTCTACGATGTTTCCAATAGAACATTGTATTTTTATAAGCTTTGTAATATATGCATTGTAATTACTTTATAACTTAAATATGGTGTTTTGTTAAATTATTATTCTATCATGTGCATTATTTTTAAATATGTGGTTTTGGTTATTCCAGTTAAAGATCAATTTTATCACTTATGTTTTAAATGTTCAGGGTTGACCATTGCATTTTGGAATTGATTTTAACATTTTGGAATTGATTTTAACAATTTGTTCTTGATTTTAGGTACACATTGACATGATTAAGGGCATTGCATGTTTAATATGTTGTCTGCACTTTGATTAGTAATTTTTGGAATATGGTACTTTGGTGATAATTCATTTATTCACTGCACTGCAAATAAAATGTGTTTTCCATCTTCTGTGAATGGTTGTTCACATGATATCAGTCTCTTCCTGCCTAAAACTACACACGGATACTAAATTTTTTAATTGATACTTGTGCATTGATGTGAAATTGGTCGTATCTGCGAACATGGAACTTCCAAGTCTTTAGGCCAAGAGTCTCAAAATGAAACCTTCATCTCTCTCTCAGCAAACTCATATCTCATTTTGAGGTGAGAGGAAGGCGGGAGAGAGGGAGGGAGGAAAGAGAGAGAGGAAGAAGGAAGAAGGGAGAAGGGAGGGGAGGTAGTGGCGGAACCAGAAATTTTTTAAAGGAGGGGCAACATTTTATACTAAGAAAAATTATAAAGTGTATTAAAGAAAAAATATATTTTTATCCATACTAACTCATGTGACTATTTTCTAAAACTAGTCTGGCGACAACTGATTTCTACGAGTCGCTATTGTAACGTCAAATTATAATGGTATCTCGTGCATATCTCTAGATACGATATCTAATTCTAATGTTAAATTCTTTAATCATTTTACGTAAACCCAAATCACCAACAATATCATTCGAATTAGACTTACTACTAGAATTTGATTGTATATTAGAAGGACTAGATGAATAATCAATCAAACTTCTTCGTATTTTGATTAAAAATAATAATACACCACAATGAGTTAATCACAACAATTAAACATTAAAAATTAATTTGAGTAACCTTAAATTAGTTTTTCAATTGATCGGACGAAACCCTTTGACGTAGTAGAGAGTTGAGAGGAAAAAACGTAAATAAACAAGTGATCGAAAACGTTTGTAGACTAGAGTAAAATTCAATATTATAATTTAGTAAAAGCATTATATTTATGGAAACACAAATCTAAATAAGAAATATGAATTTTCTTTTAAAATTAATATTTACTGTAATTTAACTATTTGCCTAAAGTTGAATGTTTCTTCAAAAAAACATAGAAAGTTTTAGTTAATTATTAATTACATAATATTTATAATAAATTAGTTAGCATAAGTTAATAGGAGTTATTAGGAAATTATTTTACATTCAAAAGTTAAACTTATATACATATAAAATAATAAACCTATTGGGGAAGCAAAAGAGTTCGGCAAGCAAACAATCTAACGAGGGGCAAAGAGTTCTTTTACCTTTCAAATTTTAAGAATTTGTATATTAAAACAAATAAATTGATAGGACAAGCAGGGGCACCTGCCCCTGCCTCCCCATGTGCTTCCGCCACTGCTTGGATCCCAAATTGGGAAGGGGCCGTTCAGTTCAGTTTTGGTTCTTTCTAGTTAGTTTTTTAGTCATAAACCAACGTCTTATCTCTTCAACTATTTTTTGGACTTCTTTGGATTTTTTTATTATGTTTGACCATATTTTCATCTCCTATATTAATTATTACAACGTCGAGGCTCATCATGACCCACATATAAATTCCTGTAATTTAAATTTCCGTAATTTGAATATTAGCACGTGACGTGGAGTGTTGAGTACCAACATATTGTACTCTTGTTGACAGCATCTAACTTTCTATCCAAATTCAATTTGAATTTTACATTATTAATATTGATATAATGAGGCTATTAGTTTAACATAAAGCTCGTTCAATCCATTAGAGTTCGATCATGAAGGTTTTTATCTTGCGTTAGGATTTTACTTATAAATCATATAATATCACTCAATGCAACTTTTTTTAATCGTTAACACTTATGCATGGCGTTAACACTTATGCATGGCAATTCGGTATTAAATCTGATTTTAGTTTGAATACAGTCTTAAACTACCTTAATTTGCACAAGTTTAGTCCAAAACAAGACAATTTACCCCTATTTATCATAACATACTTTTTTTAGGGAATTTGATGTAACACACTTAAATTCATGAATTTGGATTAATCACAATAAAACAAAACTGATGATTAAATTTTAAGAGAAATCATATTTATTTTGACAAAATTGAAACTCGTTACCCGTTAATATACTTCGAGCCAAATTTACAATGGTGTAAAATCTCAGACTTGTTCAATTAATCCTCCATAATTTCTAATTAATTCTCAATTAGTTCTTTATAATTTTCTCAATCTAATTTATTGTTCGATTGGTCCTCGAAAGGCCCTCTCCACGCCTAGCGTTTTTTACAAGGTTGCAAATTTAAGTTATATTAAATTAAAGCAGCTTCTGCGGGAAATAATCAAACCTTTTTGGTTTTTCCCGGCATAAAAAGTTGGAAATTGCAATGGCAAGGGCAAATATAGAAGATCCTTATGGGCCGTGAGAACGGAGCGTAGTATGGGCCACGGGCCGGCCCATAAAACCATATAAGTTGAGTGATGTGATGTTCCTTGAGTTTTGTTGTGTATCGTAGAGAAGAGCCAATTGATTACACAGTCGGCGAAGATGATATACAGGAAATGGAGTCTGCTGACCGGACCCGTCGCCATTTTGGGTTCCGTCGTCGGCTCCGTCGTCGTTGCCCATTACCTCTTAGCTCAGAACGTAACTTCTTCCTCCTCCTCCTCGAATCCCTAGCTTCTTTTTTTTCTTTTGAATCCATCGATTTGATAATTTATTTGTTTTTTTCGGATATGAATCGTTTTATTTAATTGATTTACTTTGTGGATAATGATTTATCCTAGATCGGGTTAAATTAGGGAGGTGTGGATCGTTGTTTATTCGTAGAAATTGTTTGGTTTCTGAGAAGGTGTTAAGAAATTGGAGAAATTGACCGCTCTTGATGATGTTTCAGTCTTGAATTGAAGCTAAATTAATCCATGTTATTTGAATTGGACCCAAGTTAGATCGTATGATTTGAGATCTGTATGTTTTGATTTGACCCGTCTTCTCTGAACCATGTCATAGTTCCATAATCTCGATTTGGCTTTCAAAGTGGTCATGACTGCCTCATTGGATTGTTGGATGGAGGTGTAGAAAGAAGCATTAATGCGATCTTTGCTAAACGTGTATATTATGAATTAAAGGGAAGAATATATGGTAAAATACATTTGATAAATGCATTCCATCCATATTCTTCATGTCTATCGAAGATGTAGCTTTGCAACTTTGAAGGATTGATGGGTTTTCTTCATTGATTCATACTGTGACTTTGAATGTGATCGATTTCTTCAATCCACCTAGGGCATCTATCCTCCCCATAATGTACCTTACAAAATAAGTTTGATGTCTACTCATTTTCTTAATATTTAATGATAAGGTGATTCTTTTAGCTTTCACGCACATATAGCTGTTGACACTTAACGGGGCTTGTATTACTTCAATTAATTGATGTAATTTGTCAGTGTAACTTTGCAAACTATTGTAAACTGACTCTTCCATTTTATTTTGTTCAGTAAACTATCCTGTTGTTGCTCTGTTTCTTCCAAATTTACATGCCTGAAATTTTGTTAGCATTTTTTTATTGCAATGAATTTGAGTAGTTTACACGAGCCAATAGTGGGAAGAGAAACATATAGAACAGACCTCAAAGGTTATTTCGGTGGGTGTTTTCCTTCTTGGGTAAAAATAAGCTCCAATGAGTTTTTGATTTTCCATTTCTTTGTTCTTACTATTTACTATGCTTGCAAGTTGCGACAGAAATGACCATATTTACATGTTTCCGTACTTTCTTAAAAGACACTAGGCACTAGTCGGGTGGATAGGGACTCCGGGGATAAATCGGATGTGTATGTCTCTATTTTATTTGAAAAAATTATTAAATAGTTGATTCTTTATATAAAATCAACATATGATTTATACTATTTAAAAACATAAATATTTTAATATTTGTTACATTATATCTTTAAAAATAATAAAACTAACAGTTAGTATAAATTATTTTAGCCGTTGGTATTTTTTGTAAATCTAAAACAAATCGCCTAAATCTGCCTAGATCCATTTCACCGACTTAAACTGCCCCATTATATCAAATCGGGCGATATTCTTTGCTTATCCCAGGGACTAAGGCTCTATCAATGTAGTTTCATCTGGTATAAAAATGGGGCATGCTCATAAATTTTACTTGTTGCTTTCTAAATTTAGGATCATGTAAATTTAATACAAAAATCAAATGTTATGAATGGTGTAAAACTATTTCTTACAGTTGTAGTGAAGATTTGTGTTTGCTATGTGTATCTCGTATGACGTACAGTTATCACTGCTATTCGATGATTGTTGACATTTTTTTTCTCTTCACGAATTTCCATGACTTTGCTTTCTCTCTTAGTTTTTGGTACTTAACCTAGTTCTTTGTACTACTACCATTATCATATCGGTGGAGGTTCTCTTGTAACAAAAGATTCTGATCCCATTATTTCTTTTTAGGATCTAGTTAATCACATGTAAGTTGATGAATGGGATAATGGAGAATGCTTTCCTCAAACAACTGACTTGTGTATTTTGGAATTTCAGGATCAGTTCCCCAAGCCTGAAAAGAGCAGTGCAAATACGCAACTAAGGAGCAAGTAGAAAGGAGAGAGTTTGGAATTTGCTGGCACTTGATTTAAACATAATTCTGGAGTAAGCTGTGGCTTTTAAGTTTCAAGATACAGCGTGGGACATGTCCCTTTTTAATTGCAGTTAATAAATGTTGAGACTCTGAATCATGGTCAATAACATGGCTGTTTTGTATCCTGGTGCATAGAGTAAAAATTGTGAAATTATAATAGTTTTCAGGTGACACATTATTTCTGCTTTGCAGGGTAATTTCCATCTTTTAACAAGAATTTCTAATTCCGTTTGAAGGGAGCTTGGGTCAAATGAGTTGTTTTTTTTACTCGCACCCACCCTCTCTAATAGGGATAGCAAAATAACCTAAAGTCATTGGAGAATCATTGTCCTGCCCCATTGTGATCAGGATGGGTTGTACGTGTTCGAGTCTTGAGATGGGTTATGGTGCATTATTTAGGGATTTAGTTGGATCGAGCTGGGATTAGGGTGATCATGCCATGTCCCGCTCTACTTTTGATTATTTTTTCCATTTTTGCATTTTTTGAAAACTGAAAACTATCGGTAACTATGACTGACATCAAGTCTAACCGTCTCAATAAACAACGGCTGAACAAACCTCTCACCATAGTTCTAATTTGTTTGATCCAAAGCATATTTGGTCAGGTCATGGGCTGCCGTGTTACAAACTCTAGAAACAAAGTTAATTGAAACATTGTACCCTAATTTACTAATAGTACTACGACAATCCTCCAAGATACGCCCTAATTGATTATGCATACTTTTATCACCCGAGATACCTTCCGCTACCCGGAGACATCTGTCTCCATTACTACTTGGCTCAATTGATTGTGCTTGTGTTTAATCCACCAAAGAGCTTCCCTGACTCCCACGGTCTCCACCTGAGCTGGCTGGAGAATTCTCGTGAATCGTCTACAAAAGTTATTACTAGTTTTCTTATTTTATATTTGACTTGTTTTTCTATTTTATTTAAATGAATTAACTTTAATTGGATTTAGGAATAATAAGTAGGTGCAAATCAAGTTACTTCCAATTGGCAAGATTAATTATATATTTCACGGAAGATAAATGCCCGGTAACAAATAAAATAAATTATCACATTTAAATTTAAATGTGATAATTTATTTAATAAAAAAATAAAATTGATTCTTAATAATAATTACTAAATAATAAATTAATGACTAATTGAGTTATGAATGAACTACCCATAATTAATTACTTAAAGAATAAATTAGTAATAAACACTAATTGAGTTCTCAATGAACTACCAATAATTAAGTACTTAAATATATAATAAATTAATGGTAAACACCTAATTGAGCTCCAATGGTCAAAATTAAAGAATATATCAACTTTTTTCTGAATGATCATCAACTCTTAGATGTCTTTGAGTTCTAACTTTCTTAATTGATTATCTTGCATTTATATGTCATAATTAATTAAACCCCACAATATATATCATAATTTTCGAAAAATACACGATTGTATACGTCATAATTTTCGGAAAATTAATTAAACCCCACAAAAATTAAATAATATATTAACTTTTTTTTCGAATGATCATCGACTCCTAGATTTTCTTGAGTTCTAACTTTGTTAATTAATTATCTTGCAGTCCTGTACGTCCTAATTAATTAAACCCCACAATGTATGTCATAAAAATACACGATTGTATACATCATAGTTTTTGGATAGGGCTGTCCATTTGAACCATAAAACCATAACCGAACCATAAACCAAACCGAACCAAACTACAAAAAACTGAAAATCATGGATAATGTTTTGGTTACGGTTCAATTTTTAAGTAAACCATTTTATTTTGGTTTGATTTTGGTTTATATATTCTATAACCAGCGGTTAACCATAAAAACCGAACCATAATTGGTCATACAAGTGTCAATCATGTAAACGTCCACGTCTACCCACGTCTTCTTCCTTCAGCAAAATTGGAGTATGTGTTTTTTCTACTTAATAATATTTTATAACTTGTGTATATCTTAATAATAGGTTGTTTATAGGTTGTGAATCTTTTTTATCACGAACACAACTTGTTGCCAAAATGAGGACTGAAGACAGTTATAAACTTTTAGTTTAGTATTATTTTGCTGAATTTTAATTTTTGAGGGATTGTAGTGTTAGATTTGGTATTATATTACATTAAAGATAGGCAGAGCATTTTTTATCATTAGGAAGTGACCGGAATGAGGGCTCTTGAAGCCCTCTTCGATTGATTCTTAATGTTTTTTTGGCCATTTAAAATTAATGTCTATGCATATTATTAATTACAAGTAGTTAAATGAATAAAAAAATTGAGCTTAAGTAAAATATTTAAAACTAAAATCAACATCGAATGACAGATTAAGCCCAAATTGCATGCTCAAATATTTGATTTATAAATATCGGTCGGTTCAGTTTAAACCAAAAATCGAACCACTTTTTACTTGGTTAAAAACCGACCATTCAATTACACTCGGTTTTGGTTATGGTTTTAAAAATCATAAAACCAAAATTTTTGGTTTGGTTTGAGAACAAGCTATTTGGTTCGGTTAGCCAACCATGGACAACCCTATTTTTGAATATTAATTAAACCCCACAATGTACATCTTAAGTTATGAAGTGTATTTTCTAACGTAAAATTAGTATGAGATATAATTAATTATACTAAAAAAACGATTTGTGTTGGTGATAAACACTAATGATAATCACGACTGTTTATCATTAAATTTGTACAAAGAATAATATTGGTGTTGGTGATAATGATAATCATTCATGAATCGTTATCATTAATTCTCATTATAATACTATAAATAATATTGGTATTTACTCGTACCTCTTCTTAAAATATAAAATAAGTATCTCATTTATGAGTTTGCATTGTACATGGTAACTTGGTATGAGAAAATGCTTCACACGTCTTATGACTTATGAGTCCCTGAAATCTAATAACTTTGTAACTTACTTGATTTTATAGGTACGATTATTTCCTTCTTTTTTTCATTACATTAAATATGATACTCTGCATATGTTTCTCACTTTGGCAAAAGCTTAAGGAAGGAAATCGAGAATTCTTCAAGGCATATTATTTGAGATTGATGGTATATCACCAAATACTTGAGTTGATAAATTAATGAACATAAGATTAAATTTAAACTTATTTAATGCAAATTGAAACTCATATTTGTGTTTTAAACATATATGTTCTTTATTTATTTAACATGGAGGCATCGTTGAGACCCTCGTGACAATAAGAACCATGCATCAATTTCTATTTATGAGCCCACTGAAAATAAATAAACAAAATAAACGACTCAAATGATGAAGAAAATTTTTGGTTAATGAAATTGAATTGACTCAAATGAGATTTGGCTTTTTAATTCCCAATCTTTTCATCAGCGACGCCGGTGAAGCTCCGACAACCAGCACTGATGATTGATTTTTCATCCAATTCTGGCAATGGAGTGGCGAGACATAGAGCAGGAACCTTGATCATTATCATATTGTGAGTTCGTACATTGCATTGCTTCCTCCTTCAACATCGCTATACATGCATAAAAATCCAAAATTAACCAATCAATTTCATAAAAAAACACAACCCCATTAATTCTTAGAAAACCAAACCGTATTTCAATAGGGATGTAAAAATTTTGAGATAATAAAAATAAACTAATTTTTGTATATCGAAGAAATAAAAACTCTTAACCTTTTTGTCTTGGAAATTCTTATATGACTTAATTTGGGCTTATAAGAAGAATCGTATACTCTCTACCATATTCATCATCATTAAAAAACAAAACTACATGTGAGTACAGTATGAGTTTTCAACACTGAAATAGATCAGACAATAGGATCAAAAAAAGAAAGTGTTGATGGAACCCACGTCAAAAACACATACAAAACATGGTTTTACCTAAAACCCGGATCAGTACAGGCGACAGCAACCGAAACAATTGAGCTGAAGCTTGAGATCGTCGTGATCGTCGTGCTTGAAATCTCATGTGCCTATGCGAAGCTTCTCCTCTTCGCCCTTGGGGTGATTGACTGAACACAGAAGCGTTGAAGAAAAATAGCATGACTACTTGGAAACAATATGTCAATTAAAATATAGAATCTTCGTAATAAATTCGTACTTAATGTAGAATTATAATCAATGTAAAATAGAAAAAAACAATGTTTGAATAGTTTCATAATTAATGTAGAATTATAATTATAATCAATGTGAAACACAAGTAAAAAATTGGATTAACATTAAATAGGAAAAAGTAAAATTCAGAAAAATATACTCTCTCCTGAGCAATGCCACCTGTACTTATCAGGATTTTCCTTTTACATATACATATATAGATTATCTAAATATGAAAAATTGTTGTTAAGATTTTGAAAAATACTGTCATCCAAACATACACACCTACTATATATGTGACAGTGACTTGAGAATTAAGTGTAATTATGGTAGACATACACAAATGAAACAAGAATGGTAAAGATGAAAGCAGAATGTGATACACACACTTATTTCAATTTCCTCCAGAAACCAACCTTACTGTAAAACCTATGAAGTCCAGTCTTCAACTTGTTAGCCTTCTCCTTCCTTTCCCTTAGCACAATTCTTTTGGATCCGAATCGGGCGGTCGTTGATCCAGCAGCCTGCACAGACGGCACAATCATCACATGCCTGTCAAGGAGATGAGAGAGTGAGACCAATTCGGAGGAGTCATACAGAGGACTCCCACAAACCCATATTGCCAATGACCCATCTTCTTCATCTGTTTTCACCATTGGGTTTTGGAGCTCGACGGTTCTTGTTTGATATCGGAGATAATGACACTTTATTACACCTAACTATAGCGAAATGACACTTTCATACCCTAACTATATTTTTTTCTTTTTTAGTACCTTGACAATTTTTTTGTGACAATCTACCTCTAAAATGCCTAAATTACCTAAATTACCCTTAGTTTAAGAAACCATAAATTGAATTGGTTCAATTTGGTTTATATTTAAGATGCAATTACAATCATGCCCTAAATCTAAATTTAAATTTGAATCATTTCAAATCTGGTTTGATAAATCAAATTGAACCAGTTATATTCTGATTTCTTAAACCATGAGTATTTTAGTCATTTTAGCATAGAATGTTACAAAAAATTGTCAAAATATTAAAAAGAGAGAAAAATAGTTATGATATGAAAGTGTCATTCCGCTATAATTAAGCGTAACAAAATATCATTATGCATTGGTATTAAAATGAAGAGCCAACATGTTTTGTCTTTGTGCTCCCCAACTACACATATGCTCCTGACTTTTCAATGTGTTTTCTGGCCACCAAGGCTCTTTCAAGTCTGTAACTTTTGGGGGACTAATCAACTAATCAAGTCGCCTCAATAAGAGTAAATTTGCCTTTTCAATGAAAAGGAGACAGATTTGTTGGTTTTTAAATTGGTTGTTGAGACAACTAGAATCTGCCACATTAGTCATTTGCCACGTTATATATAGTGCGATGTGTAAGCCTGTGATTAGTTATATATGTATGACAGTTCTCATTTCTAATAAATGAGATAATTAAGATCAATATGTCATTTTTGTATTAAAAGCGTTATAAAATCGATTAATGTGTTTCTTTCCTTTAATCATCATTCGTCAAATAGTTAAAATGGTTGATTTTGATATTAAGATATGCTAGCGTGTTACACCAGACTATTCGTGGTGCTATTATTTTACGATGAAATAGAAATATATCTATATACACAATTTTAAACCCCAAATAATTTATTGACTAAATAAATATCAACCTGTGATTATATTTACGCAGTAGAGCTTAAATTGAAATATAACGCAATAGAATAAATAATAATAATAATATATATAGAGGTGAAATCAAATACGAGCCGGGACATAAATATAAATCATTCGAACTGGTAGAATGTTAGTGTAAAATGGTAGAACGTTATGAATCCGGTAAAACCTTAAAAATCATCGTAGTAGAACTTATTTGCCACGTGTCGCGAGTTGGGACCATACGCCGCAAATCTTCATCGATCCAACGCCTGATAGAATTTCGAACGGTTTGGACGTTCTACCGGTTTGTACTGGAGTGCATCCCTGTATATATAGAGAGAGAGAGAGAGAGAGAGAGAGAGAGAGAGAGAGTAGATATCAAATACAAACAC
>JAYMTP010005037.1:0-13985 GCA_036897365.1 Geranium brycei
AGTTTTCGTACCCAACTCGAACCGAGTCGGGTACGACCCGAGCCGGGTATACCCAACCCGACTCGGTGAACAGCCCTTTAGAGTTAAGTGAGACGAAATATAATTTGGGTGACTACAAAATTGAGTTTTATATTTAGGTGTACTTATGTGTAGTTGGGTGTACTTACGTGTAATTAGCCTTTAAATTTCACATCTTTGCAGACCAAAATTTGGGGTTTCTGGTAAAAATCAAAATCAAACCCTAAAATCTCCGTCATGATCTGGGAGTCAGCGTTACGAACCAGAAGGGTTTTTTGATTACCCAAAATCTAAGGTGATTACTAATTACTATCCTCAAATCAATCGATTCTCGTTTTTGCTTGCTTTTTTTCTTCGAGTTTCATCGATTGTTCGTGGATCTGTCTGATTCTGGCGAAATTTATGGTCTAGAGCTCGCTTTAAGTATTGGGAATTTCTCAGTTTTGTTCAGTATTAAATTATTTGTGTGGTCGAGTTGTGGTTTTGTGTTGTTTTGGATTGTTTAGAATCAGATTGATGTATCAAGGAGTTGATGTAGTGGGTTCTTGCAAAAAAGCATCAACATTTGAGTTCAATGCACTGATTCTTAAATTTTCCTGTTAAAGGAATGCTATGATTTTCTAGATTTTAGCATTTCACATTTATTTTCGCTCATGAACTTTGTATCAATTTCTGTGAATGGAATGTAGTAGAAACCTAAGCTTAAGGTGTGGCGTATTTGGAGAATCTCTCTATAAGTGTGCTGAAGTTATTCAAGTTTATTTAAGTCTATACTACAATCGACGTATGCTATATCAGTTTTGTTTCGATTCCATATGTTAGGTGCGCTAAACAAAATTGAACTAGGTGTGAACTTATCACGGGAAAGTTTACTTACAGTTTGCAACCGCGGAGATACTACTGATTTTACGTTATGTTAGATATGTGTAGTTGTTACCTTGATTCTGTTTTGCCTTTTCGCATTATGTAGTCAAAACTCAAATAAACAAATTATTTATGTTTTCTATTCATTTATCTTTATGTTGTTAGATGGATTTGGAGACGGAAAATAGGATTGCTGCAATTCTTCTAAAAGAGGCAGCAGAACTTCGGCGGCAATCTGAGAGAGAAGGTGCCCTTGCTTACCTCAGGCAGCCTAAAGCAAGATTCAGACCAAATTCACGGTTCCTCACTGCAACTGTTCTCGGGGCACAACAAGGTTTGTTCTTTTACTTTTCCTTCTCTCTTTTCCACTTTGAACTGTCCCTCATTTAATTGTTAGGAAATAATGATAATCACCAAGCAAGTGAACTGTTTCAAAATCATGCTTTTTCTCCGAGTAATTAAGCATTTGTTAAGTGTTACTGAAAATATATAAGGTAATGGCATTTCAATGTTAATCATAGTTTAGGTAATCACATAAACACATTGACCCAACTGATTGTATAATTCTGCTACTCATGGCCTTTTGTACTGTTCAGAAGCCGTAAAAAACTGTTTGATCCCTGATCATTAAGTGCTTTTATTCACGTGAATTATAGCTCGAAATTTTCACTTTACTCAGCGAATAGAGAGCTGTAGAGGTGAATGAAATGTGGCGAGTACGCCAGAAAGAACAAGAGCTTGACGAGAGGCTTAAAAGGAGTAGTGGCAGGAGCCATAGGGACTCGAGAATCGCAACAAACAGCACTAGTAGGATGAATCGTGATTCATGCTCATCAAGCAGAAGAGTAATGGAGAGACCCTATTCGACGGAAGATGGAGGGTTGAGAGACGAGGAGGTCGAGGAATTTCTAAACTCAAGGTGAAAATGCTTCTCACTTATCTGAAGAATATTTTTCAATTGCCATGGAAATAGTATACATTGGTATGTGATGGAATGAATTTTTCTGTTGACAACAGGGTAAAGCGTGGAAGAGGCGCTGTAGGGTCAAGGATGGACGAAACAGGTCCTTACCTCCCTCCTGGTCAAGAGTCCACAGAATGGGTCTCGTCGAGCCATGACAGGATTGGTCACCGGGTTGTTATTCGATCAGAGAAGCCATCTTTGCTAAAATCGTGCTCTGAAGGCGACGAAAGGCGAAAGAAGGGTCACTCCAGAAAGCACAAGGACAAAAGTAAAGAAAAGTCTATGCATAAGAAAACGAGGGGATCTAAAGATCACAAGTGATGCTAATTAGGGTTGTTCTTGTATAGTTCATTTCTCAAATCTTATAACATTCCTCAAGTTGTATGTACTTGTGTTTCTTTGGTTATGCCATAAAATAATAGAGACATGACACAAGTAAAAAAAAGAGAAAGAATTAAAATGAATCCTATCTTAGCTTCCTCAATAATATATGAAGGTATGAAACACACTAAACATTCCTGCATGTCAATTTAATCTGACACTTAAATATGCACAGCTAGAAATGGATCAAGGATATATTACTGATAGAAAAAAGGAAGTAAAGGACATCATAAAATGGGCAGAGAAAAGGTACAGATCAAAGCTATTGAGGCCGAGAAGAAGACCAAACTCACCACAAGCATTGAATACTCTCGCTCGTCTTGAACTTCTCTTTTACTTACACCTTAGTTTTCTTATATAATCTTTTTACTATATCTATCTATCTAGCTCTGTTATCCCTTCTCCAGATTTTTTGATAGCACTTTAATATATTGCCTTTCTGCAGATAAAAAAAGAAAATGTATAGTCGAAATCCCTGATTTTTTAATCCAATGGAAGTGTTCAGTACTCTATCACACTCTCCATAAATGTCCAAAATTTACATTTTTTAAGAAAGCGACGCAACAACTGAAATGAATTTCTATTAAATCTCTAAAGGACGCCGCTATAGTTCAAAAAAACAATTATTTGAATTTGTACACATACGAATCAACTTTTTTAAAATTAAAAAAAAAAAATCGAGCCACCTCAACCAAGGGTACCACACAAGAGCTAGACAAAAATAAATATTATCATCAATAACAATAATTTACAAACGACATGCTTAAAAAAGTTTAAAAAAAACACAAATTACATATAACTATTTCTCTTTTGACATGAGGATTGAAATCAGCGACCAGTGGCCGCGGGAGAATCAGCAGCGGCAGCCGGAGCGTCGGTGTAGTAAGGCTTCTGGCCGAGGATATTCCCGGCGGGCCAGTAGTTGCAGATGATGAACGTCCCTCCATTGTCGCACCTCTCTTTGGCGCACCCGATCTGCGTCGTCTCCTTCCATATGAGCTGCGTGTAGTGCCCGCACATCTTCCCCGCCGCGCACGTGCTGGTCTCGTAGCAGTAGTCGGGCTTCTCGGCGGACCACATGTCGATGGCGGCGGAGACGTTCATGTCATCGGTGCACACGGCCAGGTTCTCGCCGTAGCAGAGCGTCGGGTTCTCGACGTTGGAGTGCTCGCACTTGCAGTCGCACTTCCTCTTCTTGGCGTAGTCCTTGGCGTAGACTTCTAGTGTTTGGTTCCAGCACACTGTCGGGAGGTTCTGGCCTTCCATTTCTCGGACCTTGTTGGTGGCCTCAAGGGCCTCTTGGCGGATCGGGTCGCCGTGGGCGTCGGCGGTGAGGGCCGACGTTAGGGTTATTAGGTAGATGGCTACGGCGGCTTTGGCCACGGCGAGGGTCATTTTATTATTCTCCATGTTGGTTTATTTTGTTTTTTGTTATTGATGAGTTTGAGGGTCGATTACGTCGGGATTTATAGTTTTTTTTTGTTTGGAAACAAGTTTCCGAAAATTCGGTTGGTCCATTCGTGATTGTGCTAAATTTAGGTCTATGCTTATGCTCCGAACATAAGTTTGGTGAATGACAATTTCAGGCTTATACACGGATAATTAGGTATTCGGTCAATACATATACACATTTTCATATAATTATAATTAACTTTAAAAATTACTATTTTAAACTTAATTTGGTGTTAATTTTTTGACATTGTGATCTGGTATGTTGTAACGGCCATGATCGAGACACTAAAGCTCATTGCATTGGACAAAAAGCAGATGAGATGTCACGATCATGATGTCACACCCGTGACATTTGGACTACAAGCCATGACAAGGAACAGCGATGCACGAAACTGTAAAAGTCGTGTCACTTCTTTGCGTCTCGTTTCTCTGTCACGGGCGTGACATCATAACTATAATAACTCATTTACTAATAAGTTTTAACGGCTTGTGTCATGGTTGTTACTGCAGGTCGTGACATCTTCACGACAAGTTGTTATCGGTCAGCTAGCGACAGACCACGGCTACTATATGTCATTCTTCATCGATGTATTTTTAAAAAATAAAAGGAAAACATATTATTTATTTATTGAATTAGATTATAAATGATTTTTTGTTTTATTTGAAAATTTTCTTTTCAAAAAGGAGTAATTCATCGTAGGCTTAAATTTAGTAACACACATTAAGTCAAATATTAACTACATATATGGATAAACTTAATTTGTGGAATCCTCAATCCTAAATTAACCAATCCGTTTCATAGAAGAAAAACTCAATAGCTACTATAAATGCAGAGACACTCAACAATACATCTCATCAAATAAAACACAATCATCCAATGAACAATAATAAAAGCAATAAAATGAAGCTCGCCGTGGCCAGAGCAATGGTATGCATGTACCTAGTGAGCCTAACGGCGTCGCTTCTGTCCGAGGCTCACGACGACCCGTTGATCACCGAGTCGCTCGACGCCCACAACAAAGTCAGGGAGCAGGAGACGAGGAACCTCCAGCCCGTGTGCTGGAACGAGACGCTGGCGTGCTACGCGCAGGACTACGCGAACAAGAGGAAGTGCGACTGCAAGCTCGAGCACTCCAACGTGGCGAACCCGGACCTGTGCTACGGGGAGAACCTGGCAATGTGCACCTCCAACATGACCGTCGCCACCGCGGTCGAGATGTGGTACGCTGAGAAGGCCGATTTCTGCTACGAGACGAGCACTTGCACGCCCGGGAAGATGTGCGGCCACTACACTCAGCTCGTCTGGAAGGACACCACCCAGATCGGGTGCGCCAATGTCACGTGTGACAATGGCGGGACGTTCATTACCTGCAACTACTGGCCTCCGGGCAACGTTGTTGGCCAAAAGCCTTATTGACGAGTTAGTTAAGTCGTTGATTTCAATCCTCACACCTGACTGATATAAAAAAAAATAGCTGGCTGGGCTTATTTACAGTGTGACATTGTGATTGTCCAATTTAATTACTACATATCACATAATTAATGTATGAATGTATTTTCTCTTTAGTAACATTTTTATGTGTCCTTGCTATATTCTTGTTTCTGTTAACAAAATGTCAAATGTTTTTGATTTTGAAAAGTGCATCCACACATTAATGTGAAATTTATTTGACTTGACATAAGTTTTTTTTGAAGGAGAGCAGAACAACTGCAACAAGTATAACAGACATAGTAAAATGGAACATAATCCATAATCTCCTCCAAGGCAGAGCTCAAAAAGCAAAGATAACAAAAACAAAAAGTCATCTTGTATATATCCTGCCCTATATACAAACTAAATAGAATAGTAAAAAGATAAGGAAAACTCGCCGCTAGAACCTAAGAAACAAAAACTCCACATCATATCAACGACTTCATAAGTGCTGGCATTCGCATCTCACCACAAGCCAATAACTCTTGATACAAATCACCACAAAGATTACGAGAATCAACGTGAACCGTCAACAAACAAGTCATTGGGTTCCCCTCTCAATTTGACCCTATTCCGGGACACAACCCAAATTCAAGTAACCGGATCATAACTAAAAGGAGCACTTCTCCCGAAGTTCCTCACCAAGATGTTGCGCTGGATACCAACGAGTCTTGGATCACTGGGTCACACCCCTTGGAAGACCACAGAAACCCAACAACCTTCCACACGCATACCATCGCTATAACATTTAAATCGCAAACCCACGAAACAAAACGAGCACTGGAGAGAATCCCTAGCTGAAACAAATCAAAACACACCGAAATCCCAAAATACTAACGAATATCACACCAAATCCAACATACTGACTCTCTCTGTTCCACAAGGAACACAATCGCACCAGGCGAGACCAAACTAGCGAAAATAATCGCTCAAACATTTTGAAATAAAACCAACAAACCGAAACGATATCCCAGAGACGAATAAATACCGTCAATCGAGCGCTGCTGCTGGAACAATTGGTTAGATCTAGAGCGTGACCGTCCGGGCCGGCTGCCCAGAATCCGCCGGCCCGTCTGCGACTCTGACGTTGCCATCGGTAATCGGGCAGGACGAAACCCTAATCAAACCGCCAGCCCAGTCGTGAATACCACCACGAACCCACGCCCTCCGACGAATGAACGAAGAGACGGACGCGCCAAAACAAATCTTTCCGCTAACCAGAATCGGTGCTGCAACCAACACCGAAGAGGAAAAAACATCAGCGAACACTCCGCCAAAAACGATTGCTCCGAAACCGCCAAGGCTTAAAAATCTATGCTTGCTAATGATGCAAGTCACCGAAGATGCCAAGGCACCGAGTGCGCATTTGGCCCACACTCGTATTGAGGTGACGGATGACTGCATAGCGGCTGATCGTGGGTCGCTAAGGGATGCCAACAATGGGAACCTGCGAGCGATGGGCACATTGGACAGATGGGAACACGACTTTGGGGTTGCACTGCCGAGTAATGCCCTATCACTCGTTAGAATTATAAGTTAACAAGTTAAGTGAAATCTCATATTTATTATTTAAATTTACGAATGAATCAACATCATTCCCCTACTCCCCTCCAACACATGAGTTCATGTTGTTGTTGTACTTGAGCTTCTCGGTCATCCACATTTTGGACACCTTAGTTTAAATATGAGCTTGATTCAGCTCACTTACATCCCTAATAAAAGATGAAAATATTTTCAATAATACATTATTATTTTTATATTTTGTTTTAAAAAATTTCGAGCAAAAAGGGGCAAATGACAAATCCAGCATTGTTCTCAACCAGACACATTTTTTTACGTAAAAACAAGGTTTGAACCTACAATCTCTTTTTTAAAAAGTGTGTGACCCAGTCAAATATATTGCACATTAGTAAAAAATTGAATATGTATGGATTAACTGAATTTTCTGAATCCTCACCCCTCAATTAACAAATTTGTTTCCGAAAAATAAAACCTATCCCTACTATAAATACAAGCGAATTACCAATAACAACATCAGACAATACCCAATAAAAAAAATGAAGCTCACCGTGGCCAAAGCAATGATAGCCATGTACGTCCTAGTGACCCTAACGGCGTCGTTTGTGACGGAGGCTCACGAAGACCCTTTGATCGAAGAAGCGGTGTGCGCCACCAACAAAGTCCGGGAAATGGAGGCCAAGACCCTCCCGCCAATGTGCTGGAACGAGACGCTGGCGTGCTACGCCCGCGACTACGCCAAGAAGAGGCAATGCGACTGCAAGCTCGAGCACTCTAATGTCGAGAACCCGAGCTTGTGCTACGGAGAGAACCTGGCCACGTGCACCGGGGACATGACGGTCACCACCGCGGTGGAGATGTGGTACGCCGAGAAGCCCGACTATACCTACGAGACGAGCCAGTGCACGCCCGGGAAGATGTGCGGGCACTACACTCAGCTCGTCTGGAAGGACACCACCCAGGTCGGGTGCGCCAAGGTCACGTGCGACAATGGCGCCGGGACCTTCATCACCTGCAACTATTACCCTCCTGGCAACGTTGTTGGCAAGAATCCTTACTAATTAATCTCGTATATTGGTCGCTGATTTCAATTCACATGCCTATATGGTAAAGTCATTATAGCGACATCTTCACGACCCTGCTGACAGATCGTGACATCATGGCCGTGACAACTCTTTTATTAACAGGTTTTAACTACTCGTGTCGCGGTTGTTACAACAGGTCGTGGCATCTTCCCGACGAGTTATTATAAGCCAATTAGTTGCGACGAAAAGTCCGCTATCTCTCATTACAGAGACATACCACCCCTACTATATGTCATTTTTAGTAGTGTATTTAAAAATAAAAATAGAAGGAAAAAGTATTATTTGTTTACTAAATCACATTGTAAATGACAATGTTTTTTATGTAATTTATTTCCTCTAAAAAAGGAGTAATTCATCATAGGCCTAAATTTGGTATGCATGTTAAGTCAAACATTATATATAACTAAAAGATGTATATGAGAATTATGAGAATCAATTTGAGGGTGCCATGTGGCAAGGGGAACAGATTCTATTCTATAATATAGAATACAAAGTGTTACCCTATTGGAGAGTGGTGTAAGGAGGGATTGAAAGAAGAAAAAAAAAATTTCGCGT
Source organism: Geranium brycei (assembly GCA_036897365.1). Taxonomy (NCBI): domain Eukaryota; kingdom Viridiplantae; phylum Streptophyta; class Magnoliopsida; order Geraniales; family Geraniaceae; genus Geranium; species Geranium brycei. Next base: position 8,309 of record JAYMTP010005037.1, read on the forward strand.
CCGCCACATTAGCGTACCTGTCAGCCCAACATCACGTTTTGCGCTCCCATGAGTTCGCACGATTCACACGCTGGTGCGAACCTCACCCCAACGTGCGAACCGTTTAGGAATAAACTGAATTTGTGGAATCCCCGTATTTAGGGTTATTTTATTTTATTTTCATTTTCTTTCTTACACTTGTATTAGTAAATAAACTCTTATAAACAACGTATACAAATAAAAGCTAGTTCTCTCATTTTAATCAACGTACTAATTCACGGTACTCAATTTCATATGAACACCGCTACTTCTGGCCACTTTAATAAAATAAATGCTCGCGACTCCCGAATTCAATTCATCTCTCTCTCGTTCTAGTAATCGAAAGTCTCACACCAGAAAACTATAAACTGACCCCTCCAAACCGACTCAATAGTCCATTGTTTCACGACGAAAGGCTAGCTAGCGACATATTTAGCGCCACACTTTCCCGACCAAAGAAGATGAACCTCTCGGGCCGTGATACTAGTGATCCTAAGGACGTCGTTTCTACCTAAGGCTCATTACGACCCAGTGATCACCGAATTACTCGACTCCTACAACAAAGTCTGGGAAAAAGAGGCCAATGTAAGAACGTTTGTACCCGGTTGTTGTTTACGCAAGTTGTGAATGAAATAATGATTTATCAAATGTACGTGTAATGTTGAGTAATTAAATGGCAATTCGTACGTAGAGAGAACTATTCGGTAGAACGAATCACGGGTGCTAGGTTAATAACAATTTTCATACATTCAATAATAATGAACGAATCATCAAGCAAACATGGAAATCCTAAGTTTTCATAAACGTCAATCCCTACTCTCGTAGTGAATCGAACCTTGAGTTGAATTATTCCCGGACCTCTTGTACCCGAGGTAATTCCACTCAGATAAAACTAACAATAAAGGGATAGGGGTTTACAAGTAGAACCCCTTGAATAAGGTTAAGTCCGTTGTCTGACGGCCCTCTCGAACTCGGCAACACAACTCCAATAAAGATCATATGTTTCTCAACACAATCAATCAGCATTTAAATATCAAATTCATAACCAAGCATGCGATAATAATTCATTCATTCAGTCAAAGTCTAAAAATCCATAATATTCGAACTAACACCCATGATTACGGGATTTTAGCACATAATCATTGAGCTAGTACCAAGAGTCATCAAGTTCAATTCGAAACAATAAGGAAAAAAATAGAGTTCCAAAACCCAGAACCCGCTAGGTTTGAAGATCATGAACACTCTAATTTTCTTCAGTCTCGGACGTTGCCGGAGGCTTACTTGATTCTCGCACCTCGATCTGCCTTCAACGAGAACGAACCTCCTCTCGAAGTCCTCGATCTTGCCTTAGAATGATGGATCCGCTCTGCTCTATGTCTCTCTGACGGCTCTCTTTTTTCAAAATTCGTTAAAATTCGTGTTTATAATGCTGAAATCGCAGGTGTAACGGGCTGGGTAACGGGCCGTTAAGCTGCCCGTTAACCCAACTCGTAGCTGACTTCAATTTTAGCTTTTTGTGTCTTGTAACGGGCTTTGTAACGGGCCGTTACATAGCCCGTTACACCCTCCGAAAGTTGGAATTTGCCAAAAGTTACTTCTTCAAAGTTGTACCTCTTCAAACTATCTTCAATTTGGATTATAATTTTGCCTGATTTGGAGCCTTATAGCTCGAGTTATGCTATCCACAAGTTTCAAATACAGTTATGCTCAAAATGATCCGGAATTAACCTGTTTATGCATGACAATCACTCAACAACCTATGATTGCATAAAGGCATAAAAGGATCATATAATATACACTTTCGAGGGTAAAAGCATCAATTAGCATGGGAAATATTAATCGAAATGTAAACGTGATGCAACCGCATCAGCCTGACCCAATAGCTGAACCATTAACTGAACCGCGACTTGAATCTAATGCAATTGGAACTGTGTCGTGGCAGGGTGCCACTGACCTGAAAGCTATATGTCCAGGTAGAATGAGGTGGTGATCTAACACTAGTTTCTCATGAGGTTTAGCATAGAAACTTCAGTATGTCGCCTACTCGTACCACGGAAGGTGGAACCAGTACGAAAATTCTCAAGAATATAGAAAAACTAAGAACTCGTACGAAGTGGCGAACGATTAGACGAACAACAGTAACGAGTACAATCGGATTGGACGATCGAACCCAAGTATATGAGCGTAGAAAGAAGTCTGAAGAAGAGAGTGAAATATATATCAAGAGAGATTCGTCTAGTTTTTTTTAAATGTAATAGTAAACTGAGCATAGTCAGGTATTTATAGGAGAAAAACTGAAAAAAAAAGTTAAATAATTAAATAAGTTATTACATATAATTAAGTTACTTAGTCCACGCACAAAACTCGAGAACTGACACACACAAAGCGGTCGTGGACGACCACGAGCCACGAAACCTCCCAACATTGAAGACCAGACAAAGTCAAACGATTTGAAAAATTAAATCAACAAAAAAATAATTTTTCAAAATAACAAACAAAGTTATTTTTTCCAAAAAAATATATTACCTCGCACCACAGGTGCTCTACCCAAACCCGGACACGACCTGAGCCTGTGATGAGCCGAGTCAGATGGATGTTGGCGACGCGTGTGTGGCATTTGGCTGTAAGTCTCAGGTTTTCTTTAAGCCACTTGATATTCCCACATCTTACAGATATGGGACTACTGAGAGAAACAAATAGAAGCTGTTGCCAAAGCAGCCACTCTTACACACAACAATCATAGGCTTGGTTGGACTTCCAAAGCCCATTTCCCAACAATCCCCCATAAATGGCTTTGAACAAAAAAAATCTCTTAAAGCTGCGAAATCAAAATGGAGAGAAAGTGTTCATGAGAAAGGAAGGTAGCGATACTTAAGAGTTAATGTCTTTTGACTTGAACTAACACATAGTGAAGTGAGGTAACAACTTACGTTGTACAAAAGTGCACATAAATCACTCCATTACTCCAGTAGGTTCCTCAACCGATATGCTTTTTGTCTTGCCAACTTTATCACCCTCAATAACAGTCTTCATTTCAGCTTTGTTGAGTAGAGGTGATGAGACTAGGTTGCCGCAGAGTGAGGGTACACAAAGTGCATTATTAAGATTGAGGGTCTTCCCAGAGGTCAGCTTCAAAATAATTGTCCTGGATCCAGGAATGTCAGCTGTTGAGTCGTTTCCTGTATACATGTCTTCACCCGGTCCAGCTTCTACGATGTCGTTGAAGAGCTTCTTGTGCATGTATAAATGTCTGGTTGCGACATAGTCAAGCACCTAGTCACTAGAGTTTGCAACCATATTCTCCTTGGCGACCACAACAACAAATACATCGTCATCCTCGAAGACATTGACTTGAGAAGCAGGAGGACCAAAAACTTTATGTGGCACGTGGCTTTGAGTACACTGGTACGTCATATACCCAAGTTTCCCACATACAAAACATATAAAATGCAACATGTTTATCATTTTCTGGATTGAATACGAGGATTTGCTGATTTTTTTTGCGGGTCTTCTTGTTGGCGGGCCCCTTCTTCTTGTTGTCATCAACATTCCCTCTTCCCTTGAATTTTTGGAGATTAGACGGACTACCTGACTCCACAATGTTAGCTTTAACATTGTGAGTTGGCGTGGTGTCCAACTTTTCCTGCAACAGGTTTGCCTCCTCGGTCCTCATGTGACTGATGAGTTCTAGAAGCGACAGATCATTCTTCTTATGCTTTAGGTGATTTTGGTACTCGCTCCATGAAGGAGAGAACTTCTCCAGTAGGACATTTGCGAGAAAAATCTCGCAAATCTCCATTCCTTCGTTTATGACGCCAGTTGAAAGGTTCTCGTAAATGTGTACTTGCTTCATAATTGGTTTAGTGTCGACCGTGCGAAATACGAGCCATTTCCTAACGACATATTTTTTCTTCTTAGTATCATCAGCACCGTACTTTTTTTTCAACAAATCTTAGATTGTTTTGGCCGATTTGTGTATCATAAATAAGTCAAACATTGTGTTCTTCACATGACTTAGAATATGGTACCGTGCAATTTTCTTATCTTTGTCGCATTTATGGATGTCATTTTGATTGTTCCCCATAATTTCAGGGGGAGGTCATACATCAAAGTTTACAACACATTTTTGCCATTAAAAAAGTATAAGTATAGAACATATTTTTGCCATTTTCCATAGATTAAATTACAATTTAATGAGTTGGCACTAGAAGATAAAATCTTTCCCGATTGTACATTTCTCATTAGCTTAACAAATTATAATGTTACAAATTAACATTAGAAATGTAAATGTCACAATGTCACTTATCAAATAAAATTGATCATGTAAAAAAATCAAAATAGATCTAGTTCCCAATCAATTTCAAAGTAACTGAAATCAAATAAATCTTTTACTCTATTTCAGCGGCTTGCTTGTGTTCAGCAATGTCAGAGATCGGCCATCTGCCTTATTTGCTTAGTCTTCCCTTTCCCTTTTGCGTGGCAATATTTTAGAGGTACTTTTGGATTTAAAGTTACAAGCTACATGTCATGTAAAAAATCAACGAAGTGAATGAACCAATACAAATTGGGACAAGTGGTAAGGAACTCACACTAACATATGTGGGGTCGTGAATTTAGATACAAGAAAAAGTAAAAATGTCACTTCCCTCCTTCAAAGTATGGTTAATGTATTAAATTGTTTTAAACAAATAAAAATTATTTTGAACTTCTTATTTACTTATTGTTTACAAAATAAATGTTCAAAACATTTTTTATTTATTAAAAAAATTAATATAAAGGTATTTTTCGTCATTTTCTAAAAAATTAACATAATTTTTTTGTTAAAAATTAACAAATATGAATGAAGTGTAATTTTTTGAAACTAGGGAAGCATAGAAAATATTCTCTTTTTTTAAATGAAAGTGATAACTGAGAAGGAAAATATTATTATTTTATTAGTTAAAAAGACTAGAGGGAGGTAACTTGACATTTTCCCCAAGAAAAACATAAGGAAAACATTATTTGTTTACTGAATTACACCGTAAACAAACATTTCTATTTCAAGAACGGCCTAAATATAGTATATATATGCACATTAGTCAAACATTGAATAGGTATGGATGGACTGAAATTTTCGAAATCCTAACCCCTTAATTAACAAATTTATTTCCGGAAAATAACAACCCATCGCTACTATAAATACAGAGCTAAGTAACACTAAATCTCATCCAATAATTAACAACATCAGCCAAAATACCCAACAAAAATAAATAAAAGAAAAAATGAAGCTCGGCGCGGCCAAAGCAATGATACCCATCTACGTCCTAGTGACCCTAACGGCGTCGTTGGTGACGAAGGCTCAAGACGACCCTTTAATCGAAGAATCGGTGTGCGTCACCAACCAAGTCCGGGAAAAGGAGGCCAAGAACCTCCCGCCAATGTGCTGGAACGAGACGCTTGCGTGCTACGCCCGTGACTACGCCAAGAAGAGGCAATGCGACTGCAAGCTCGAGCACTCCAACGTGGAGAACCCGAGCTTGTGCTACGGAGAGAACCTGGCCGTGTGCACCGCGGACATGACGGTCACCACCGCGGTGGAGATGTGGTACGCCGAGAAGCCCGACTACACCTACGAGACGGGCGAGTGCACGCCCGGGAAGATGTGCGGGCACTACACTCA
>JAYMTP010005038.1:0-13985 GCA_036897365.1 Geranium brycei
TTTTTTTCCGAGCCGAACTCGAGCTTAGTTGTATAAGTTCGTTCGAGCCCGAGCCGAACACTTTTTTCACGAGCCGAGCTAATCTTTACCAAAATGAGTAATCATAGTAGTAGCTAATATTGTATTGAAAGTCGTGTATTTCTCTTAAGAGTGTTATTCAATTTAATGTACTCAATTACATTGTTATGTGAGTATCGATCATATGAACCAACTTCTTAAATCAAATATCAAAAAATTGGTTCTACCCTAGAAAATAGTAAATTTCACAAAACGAGTAAAACAACTTATGATGCTGAATCAAAAACTTTTGTAAAAAATGAAGTTAGGTAGAGATATGCATAGAACGGTGATGATCAGAAGTAAGAATAAGGTCGAATCGTTCTACTTGGTCAGACTCAAAAGGAGGAGAATGTTATGTTATGCTATTTTCTATTTTATGTTATTTTTATTTAGAGAAAGTTTTGTCATTAAAAAAATACGCCCTCTTCTATTGTTCAGGTGCTTCTGTTTTGACTACAAAACTAATGGGTTGGGCTCAATAACTAAATAGTTAAAGAAATTTACACATATTTTTTAGTTAAGTGTGTGAATAAGTAAACAATGTCTATTTAAGGAGGTGTATGAAAATTTACCTAATTTATTTAATAAAAGGTAAAAAAAATACAAACTTGATTGATCCCTTGTTGATCTTTGGATATCTTATTTTTCTAACTATTGTTTATCATTTTTTAGAAACATAGATTACGGAGGTGTATTCAATTAGGATTTTAATGGATTTGAGAAAATACTTTTAAACTCTTGTGGTATTCAATCATGACTTTAAAAATACTTTTTAAATTTGATGGTATTGGAAATGACTTTGAGAGATTTTAATAAATAGATAATTTTAGATGACTTTGGGAGACTTTGTACACATATCAAACTCTTTTAGATGTATCATCTCCAACCATGAGATTTGAAATCATTCCACTAAAATCATCATGACTCTTTACAAACGTGAAAGAGTCTATGAATCCATGAACTTTTAAAAATCATTTAAGATCAATTAAAATCCTAATTGAATACACCCTTACATTTATATATAATATTATTATGATTTAATTTTAAAAATAAAGCAGTGACTACTCAAAATGATAATAATAGTTTTTAGTGATAATAATACGGTAATTTGTATTATTTTAATATAATTTAAGATAAATTGAGAAAATTGTGTGTATTGTTCTAATTTTGCAAAAGGTGGTAGTATATTTTTGTTTTTTTTTCCAAAAGTGACTGGGAACTTGTTATTTTTTTTGCAAAATATGTATATTTGTACAAAAACTACTAAAATGCACTTAAAATTAACTTTTTTATAATAAAAAGGAAACATTTTTCAACTTTATTTTGTTGTTTTTTTCTTCTCTTACACGCCATCGATGTCTGTCCGTGCGAGTGTGGAGCTAAGAGGAAAACAAATAGACAATCTCAAATTGAAAACAAATTATTATTTTATTTTAATTTTATAAATAGTGATTTTAAGAAAATGTAAAAAAAATACAAGCTCGTGAACGCTAAACAACCATCTAGTGGTGGTCATGGTCAGTTAACCTCAATATTCGTAAACCAATCTGCATCTAGTGGTTCTTGCATAATGGAAAACATAACCACATCCCCAGTTACAATAATTGATAATTATAACCCGCTGGATTTTTTGGTCGGTTTGCAATTTTCATCGCACCAACCGCGAGCAATAAACTTCTCACGTGGACCTTAAACAGACCGAGTTATACCGGTTTTCTTCAAAGTAAATCTTCAACCACATCAATTATTTACGGTTCATTACACCTAACTATTGTGAAATATCACTTTCATATCCTGACTAATTTCCTCTCTTTTTAATATCACGGCAAATTTTTTATGACAACCTACTTCTAAAATGTCTAAATTACCCTTGGTTGAACCAGTTCAATTTGAGCAATCTTTGGTTCAGCCCGTTCCATTAAATCGGTTCAAATTAAAACTCATAACTGAATCGGTTCAAATTAAAAATTGATTGATTTATTTTAATAAATAATCATTAAAAATATTTAAAAATTAATCGAGAGTTCTTCCTCTGCCCAATTCGGAGAGTTCTTCCGCCCAATTCCGGTGAGCCACGACGACTGAGAGTTCTTCAGGGTCGGGAATCGAGCGACCCATTCGAAATCGTTGCTGGAAGGAGCGACTCTGCTCATTCTACGGTGGTGCCCACCGTCCGTACGCCCCGAGCCGTCCCTTTCCGGCAACTCTCTCGTACCGGAGACCCATAAAACTCTCATCGTCCACCCAATTTCGAAAACCACCTTGGACCTTGACCCCATCAATAATTGTCTCTCCTTCACACCGGTCCACGAAATTTCCTACCCACACGACCCATAACCACAACCTTATCTATATAACAACCACACCCACTCCTCCCCCATTTCGCACAACCCAGTTCCTCAAATAAAGATTCCTTATCTGGGTTCGATCTATTGCTACAAGTTGGGTTTTTTCGGTGGGTGGAGAGAGCAATTGTTGCAGGGTAGATCCCGGGGCCGACAAGTTGCCATCATGCACGGCGGGCGTGGCGCTTTGTTGTCTGAAGGCGATAGTCCTTCCAACCTCCTCTTCCTCGTCGATGGTGATATCGTCTCTGCCGAGATCTTTTGGGCGTTTGAGCTTCCTCGATTAACGGGCAAACCCATGGCACTTTTTAAGAACTTAAAAGTCATTAGAGAGCACTTGGACAATTGTTAATTTGAATCAGTTCAATTCTCACCTTTAATTTAAATTGGTTTAATTTTAAGTTTAAATTTAAACCGGCTCAATGTTCATGACACTTTTTAAAAATTTAAAAATGATTAAAGAACATTTTAATTATTTTACCGTAAATTGCTGCAAAAAGTGTGAGAATACTATAAAAAAAAGAAAATTAGTTTCGTAATAATTAGCTATAACAAAGTGTCATTATCCTTGATGACACAAAAGGTATACAAATCTGTGTACATAAAAACCAACGTCAGAGGAGAATCAGAGAAGCATAATAGTTACAACACGAGCAAATGGAGATCATAATTTATATATATACCATATTTTCTTTCTTCTTGTTTCAAGAAAAAAGATATAGAAAAAAGCATTGAGCCTTAGTGTTGCTTTTTTCTACACTCCACTCTACAAGCCCCAGTCACATTCCGTGGAACATTTTCCATTACCAAGCTCTAACAACAAGTGAACTCTATAATCTACATTTCTACTTGGACTATGCACAACAACAACAACAAAAAAACAACAACAACATGCACACACACTCACAGCAAAGCTACAGCGACAGTGATGAAGCTTCCAGGAAATTGCATTAGGGCTCTGGACCTTGTTTCCAACGCCATCTCTCTTGGATTCCTTCATTTTATGTTCCTGCATTAAACAGCAACAGAACATTACTTGCGTGAATCAGAAACATGAGATCTAGCCACCAACACAACAATTAATCTACAAGACAAAGGCCCCATGTGGCCATCTTTGTTTTGTTTTCAATTAGTATTATATTCACTGGTCAACACATCATAAATGTAATACCGCTAAATCTAACCCCAAAGACAAAGGTACAGAACAGAACACATGCACATGCTCTCTCACCACCACTCTTGCAGACGCTTACAACTATTTACAGCAAATAAGGGGCACCACATCTGTACGGCCTCAGAAATTAAAACCATAAAATTTCGTCGACATTGATATTCACACCAAACCAACCATACAATACAAGAGTAATAATTTGGGTGTTTACTGATGAGTAGCTTCAACTTGCACATCTAATAAAGGATGCCCAAATTATAGATAATGTCAATTCTAAAGCATTAAGGGTTGAATTTTTGGATGCCTACATTTGAAAAACTTGCCCCAATACCCAATCCAATTTAACTGCATACATACATACGACTTATATGCAAAAAAGTAGAGTGATGTATGGTTGTTTGAAAGATTAGGCAGCAGCATAGCCAGGGCATGACTTCCACCACAATTTGGTAGGCCAAACTCAAAAGTTGTTGTCAAGTCTTAACCAAGAACATTTCAATCACTACAACATTCACCAGCTTCTTAATACCGCACTCCACTAATCTTCACAAGTTCATCTAACCAAAAAAGTTTGGCATTTAAATCTCTGACAAGTTAATCTAACCTAACGAGAATAATAAAACCAACTAATCTGCGCAAAATGTGGCGAACCCAAGTAAAGTATTTGCACTAATTATGGGAGCAGTGATATATGGAGTTACATTATAAAACCTAACATTGTAGTGCCAAATACGAGCATATCTAAAGTAATTAAGTTTCAGATTGTATTTACATAGGTGCAATTGTGAGGCTAACTAGTACCAACGATACAGCTAACTCTCTATAGCAACAAATTATCCAGAACATAGCATAGTGCTAACCAAATGTCACAGCTGATGAACAAATAATTTCAACCTACATTAACTCAAAACATACACCTATTTACACCACAAGTCACTTGTGTACTCTAGTGTCGATTCTAATTAAGTTGTGCGCAGACAAAATAAATCTGAATCTAAACTCAACAGCTCGAACAAAAGAGGAGTGTAAATGTAGCTTACCGCGCTCACTTCAGTCCTGGAATAGAACATCATCTGCCAATTCCATCATCGGCGTCAAGCACTCGGGCGAGAACTTCCTGGCGAAGAAGTAAGGGTGGCTCGAATTGGAGTCCCTCAAGGTGTGCACGAGCTGCGGCGACAGGTCCTCGGGCAGGTAGGTGTGCGGGTGGCCGTCTGTGCTGTCGGTCCAATTGACACGCGTTAGAGTGAACCGGCTGCAACCCTTTGGATCCTTCATAGACAGAAGCGTCGGGAAGTAGTGCTCCTCCGGGTAGCAGGAATCCAGGTTCAGGCAAGGAAGCCTGAACTTGTTCCAAAGCTTCCTTTCCTTGATCACCATCAGGGCGTGCCGCTTCGCCAACACGAAGAACTGAGACCCTGTCCTGAACTTCTCAAAAGGGACCTCAGGGAGCATCACATTCTCTCCTCTGGCAGTGTAGCGCTCCTGCAGATTCGACTCGTTGGCCAATATCTCGATGAAGCTGGTGTGACGGGACTGAGCAGAGAAAGCTCTAATGGCAGCGAGGGGGCTCCCGAAGAGGAAGCTGTGGATGTGGCGGAAGGAGCGAATGGGGGCGCAATGCTGAGACAAGAGAGCGAAGTAGAGGTTCATAGGGTCGTCGATAATGGCGTTCGCCAGTAGCCTACGCGCCGCCGCAATGAGAGTCGGCGACGCACGCGCCGTCCTCTTGGCGGGGATGAACCGGCCCTCGAACACGCCTCCCGGAGGAGTCAACAGAACTGTCGGATCTGCGTGGACATAGATGTTGTAGAGACCTTCGTTCCCGTGGAAGAACTTCTCCCAGAGAGGCGCGAATGTGAGATCGGAGTTGGTGAGGAAGAGGAAGGCGATTTTGGGCTTAGGGTTGGTGGCGCCGACACGGACGCGGCGGTTGCGGACGGGAGCGGGGTGGCGCGTGGCTCGGTGGAAGAGAGAGAGGTCGTCGAGCTCGTCGGGGAGAGAGACGGGGACGTGCTTGGGAGGGAGGATTGTGGGGGCGAAGAGGAAGAGGAGAGGGAGGGAGAGGAAGAGAGCGAAGGCGATGACGAACGGAGAAGAGAACATGGTCGATTGGGTGTCGCCGGAAAAGGAAAAGTTGGGAGATTTGATCGATTGAAAAGGAAAATCAGGAATTTTCCTCCATTGAAGAGTGAGAGTGAGTTCCAGTGGAGAAATGGGTATGGAGGAAGGAGAAGGATTGAGGGTAAAAACAAAAACTCTGGTGGGTATTTGGCGGTGGTGGGGACAGCAAGAGAGAGTAAGCGATGGTTTTAGGTTTTGGCACCTTCTTGTATTGTATGCTATTGGTACTGCTGTTCAACAAGAAGTGAGAAAGAAGTAAAAGCAAAATACTTGTAAATTTCGGAATATTTAATTTTACTTACTAAATTAATTAACTCAAGTAATTTTCTTTTTGAAATTTAGTTTTTTTTTAATAAATGTCTGCATGATATATATTTAAGACAAGTCAATATATAGTGTACCAGAGAGGGACTCTGGAAACACTCCAGTCCGAACAAGCTATGACGGGCACATAATGAGCCACTTGATTACATGATCTACAAACAAAACAAATACTGTAATTTATAAAGGAATTCAATAACGACAACAGTCACTACAATTGATCCGAACAGAGAACGCATTTGGACCTACTTAGTTAAGCATTCCACCAAATGTAAACAGTCTGACTCGAATATTACCTTGTCACCCACCAGCTCCCAAGCCCATTTTATCCCTTCCAGGAACGCTATTGCTCAGCTATTTGAGGCAAAAAAAGGTCCCCTCCTCGCAAGCGCTTGAGCTCCCATACAGACCATGTCACTATCCCAAACCACCAACCCCAACCCCATACCCCCACCGGCTTGACCCACTGCCCTATCAGAATTTATCTTCACCCAGTCCTTCTCCGGCGGAATCCAACGACAGTGTATGAACCAACCGTTCGTTATTGGTTTGAACTTAATTAGATGAAATTTCAAATTCAAAATCATTCTTTTGTCTTTATATTTTTTGTAACAAAAATTACATCAACATCAACTTTATTTACATATAAAATCATGTGATATACAATCGTTGAGTATTTCCGGTTGTTTTTGAAGATTTATAATGTCTTATTTGTTAGATAGTTTATGATTTAACTAACCATTGAATATTTATCTAAAAAAATAAACATAATTTCTTTTATTATATATTCGTTGGTGCCATAATTTAAAGATTAAATTTAAATTTAATTCAAAAATTTTAAATGACAAATAAATTTTGTATATTTAATTTGATGGTTACTTAAATTATGCAATTAAATCTTGCCTCTTGGCACAATTCTGACAGCTTGCTAAGTTTACAGTTATTTTTAGGAGTTTGAGTGTGTAATCATGGACAGTGAAGTTTGTGTCCAAGGGAGAATTTCAATCAATTGAGGTCATAATATCAAGGGGCGAGAAGGGTATTGGCGTACCCGTTTTTATCAGAGTTCAATGGTGTGTGATTTTGAAGGTTCTTTGCGTGAGTGACGATTATTTCAAGAGTTATTAAGAAGATACAACAACATCAATTGGTGAATATACATACGTACATATAAGAGAGATTTTTATCTCGGGCAGGGAAGGAGTTTGACGCGGAGAGTCCACGTGAATAAAAGTGATTAAAAATCACCGCACAAATTTAAAAATATGAAACAAAAGTAATTTATTATGATAAAAGTTGATTCTACAATGAACACAAAAGACTCTTTAAATAATATCGTCTTAACTTAAACCTTAATTAAAAAAGGAAGACTTTAAATAATCCAAAAAGAAGATTAATTGAAAATATAACCCAAACCTAATCAAAAAAGAAGATTAACACCAAAACTTAATTAACTCTAAACCCTAATTAGAATAGAAAATACTAGAATGTATTCAAGATTCGTAATTAATTAAAGTCTAAATTTCAAAAACTGTTTTAGGCTCTTAAACATTGTTTTCACGGTCTCAAACTCATCGTATTTGAAATAACTTCATCTAGACCTCTTACAGGCTGATTATGAGCTTGTTTGCAAAAGTTATGGCTATTTAAATATGAGATGTTTGTTTCAGTTTATTTATTTGATTTCTCGGGTCCATTCTTGCTTTTCTTGTTCTTTAACTGGCTCATAAACTTCTCAAATCCTATCCTCTCATTAGAGTTCGTGGGGAAAAAGATATTACATGTATTACATACGTATATTATGTCGATTTTCTTATCTCATATAAGCTACTATTGGAGGTGGAACGTCTATTGACTCAATTATGGTGGAAGAGAAATGGATTATTTGACATAATTGGGAGACTTTGAGTAAGAACAAAGAGGCGGGGATTGGAGTTTCAGGCTTTCAAATTTCTCTATTCCGCAAGTAATGGTGGAAATTAATCCAGAGATCTCAATCGGTAGAATTTTTAGGCTAAATATCACCCAATATAGAGTTTCTTTACAACATCTATGAGTCATATTTCGAGTTTCATATGTCATTTTAGAATCAGACTGTTTGGTAGTGATGAATGTCATTCACAATTTAAGTTTGATAACCTATTTGCATGATTTTTCATATTGCTCGTATATATTGACTAATTTGATCAATATATTAATTACATTTATTAAGCAATTAGATAACAGAATGACTTATTGATTGGGACGTTCTATTTTGATGTGGTTGTGTGTACAACCTGATCTATTTTTGTCGATTTCAGATTATCGTAGTTCACGATATAAATTTCAGTTTTGCTTTAAAAACATTGAAAAGTAAATTTATACTTAAAACAAATTATTCATCAAACATAAATAATTATAGAAATTTAAATTCGGTTACTATCTTCAACTTATGATAAAATTTAATTCATATTTGAATATTAGTATTTATAACATATTTTGAAAAATAATCCAAGTCTAGAATTGAACTCCACCTTAAGGAAGGATGGAACAAATCATGAATAGATGACACATAGCTAGTCTTTATCTTTTTCTCATTTTCATTTTGGAGCCATACCCTTCTTTTCTCAACCAAAAGCAATGAGTACGTATGACTTTAAAATAAGTATAATACTTAATTCATTTTATGGGCCCCGTTCTATCACATCACCACCGTTACTTTAATTATCAACATTTATTTTTTAGTAATAATAGCGATGGTCCAAAATATGTCATCTCAGACAAGCCATTACATATTCTTTTCATACCGTACCATTTTTATCCACTAATTTTGTTTCAAATTGTTAATTGATGGTTGTACAATATAATATAGTCAATAAATTATTATAATTAGTTTAACCATAAAATAATTGCCCCGGATAAACAGTCGTGGAATAATTCAGAAAAATATTAAATCCTCAATTTTAATTATTTTGGAATAAATTAATTGACATTTTAACATGTGAATTTATTTTTTCTATTTATTTTTTTGATACTAATAGAAGTAAGTGATTGGATTGGATTCTATCGATTCTCAAACATTTTTTCCGAATACTTTAAATTTTATTATTCTTTCACTATCAAATACGTCTAAAATGTTGAACAACTTTGGAGAAATCATTAACGGAGGGTGTTGCGTACTATACACTATCGGAACATATGTTCGTCTTTCTTTGCTCGCTATCAAATGACCCACGAATTGGCCAAGTTTGTTTTCACTAATAGTAGCTGGGTCTATGGTGAGGGATCTGTCCCACCATCTGTAACTTCAGTTGTTCGGCTTTATGCCGGGTTAGTTGTTATTTAATCAATAAATTCGTTTTTTACCCTAAAAATAAATACGTCTAAAATTGTAGTTGCATTGCCTGTTATTTTTTAGGCAATTTTAAGAGATATCACTTTTACTTAAATAAAGGCAGTGAAATAGAAAATAATGTACACTTAAGGCTGGTACACTTGATACTGGTATATACGAGTAAATATTAATCGTTTGGATATATGTTTTTTGGTTTATTAGAATAATATACATAAGCCAAATCATAGATTGTTACCGGACAACCTTGAGTTTTCTATATTTTAATTTTTCTATATCGGCCTACATCAACCCTTCAATACTTGAAAAAATTCGTTCCGATTTTCTGAATTTAAAGAAAATTCATATAATGGGTGGTACTTGAGTGTGTCTCCAATGTTGAGCATGGTGAGGACATCATTATAAGCGAGAGGGTCCTTCTTGGGATAGCAATTCCGCACTCGACCTGTGTTAAATTTGGACGCAACATCTAGATCCTTCAGTCCATAAAAGACCTTTTGCGGAGGACCAAAATAAATATACACTTTGAGCGGGCAGCTCATCAGCTTCTTTTTCTTGCATTTGTGCAATCATAGGTGTGCCTCATCTAAAATATTTTTCTCGCTTAAGACATGAGATCTTTACATGATGGGCGACACACATGACCTTCATATCCTTAATGTTTAAAACCATAAACCAGGTCATCGCCCTCAAACTCATGATAATCATCCATATTGTGACCGAATTTGGGTTGAGGTCAATTTTTCGAACAGTCTATTCTAATCATATTCCTCAAATGAAATATGCATAAGTAGGAGTTGAAGTTGTAGAGGCGACATAGTCACAGAGGTGCACATAATACTTCTTTCATAAAATAAATTGTATCATTAGTTAAAGTTTCATGACGTCTTTGAGTTGTCATTTATAATTCTTTTTTATCTTACCTTGAGGAGGGTCGATTGAGTCCAATAACATATTTCCATCTTATTTGTCATAATTATAAATTCATCATACTTTCTTGTTTGGTGACTGTTATTCTCGTCTGGCGGCTTATTGTCCACTTCCCTATTTCTATCACCTTTTATACCATGGCTAACTTCCCAACCTTGATCATGATTTTTATTGTGATCATTTTTATAATCATCGAGATATATATCAGTCATCTCTGCTATTAATCAACGCATGATTACATGTCACCTTCTTTTCAACTATCTTGTTTGATCCATTTATAATAAATGTAGGTTGAGTTTGTTTGTCTCCAGCCACACTTGATGAACCTGGAGAATGATTAACAACACCAAAAATTGATGCAATATCAAAAGTTTCATTTGTAACATTTATACCTTTTACTTGTATCACTGGTAGATCCAACGAATTGATTTTTTCTACATTTGTTTCACTTGACAACAAGTGACTATTATGATTCGTATTTTGACTTTTATCTTCAACTTCTCAAAAGCTTCTTATAGCATCATATAGCCCATTCTTAACTTCATTAATAAACATTGAAGACATGTTGTTTGTCTTTACTTCCAATTGTGGTTTCTCTGTCGAGCTATAATGAGAGCAAGAAAATTTCATATCTCTCATTCTACTCATCTCCTCAACCCCTTTTACCATTTCAGCATTATTGCTTGTGTCTTTGATGGTTGTAAATAATTCTATAGCACCTTATACGAATTATCAATTGTTTGTGCATGAGCATTTATGCCAGAATCCTTAGTATTGGTAGCATGATTTTAGGCTCATCCATCTACTTATGAGCATCTTCAAAAGCTATACTGATAGCTTTATGTGTCCCCTTCAAAACTTTGTTTTTCTGAGCATGAAACACCTCGTGTCTCCTTGTACTCAACCAATTGTTTCTCAAAATATTCGAAATTAACTTTTTGCAAGTGCATATCTCTCAATATCAACCATAGTATCTTTTTTAATACGTTTTTGAGCTTTTCCCTAATTGTTGACTTCTGAGAAATCTGGTTTGTCTTTTTTAATAGTGGGATTAGAGTCTAATGAATCTGAACGCGGGAGCATACAATATTATTATTCTCCCACTAAGACATATATGTATACTCATCCTTGTAGACTAAATTTGGTTCTGTGTACATCTCTAATTTCATGAATTCAAAATGACAAAAATGCGCATGTAAAAATACATATAATGATTATTGAATTAAAGTGAGTAAATTATTATTTCTTACAATTTTTTTATAATTGAATAAAATTTATGTAAAATAACTATTTTCATGAGAGTTATAAACACTTTGTCCATAGCAAGACTTCAGTCAATGACCTTAAGGATAAGAGCACACTTTTATCACTAAATTAATTTTTAATAATTTTACACAATGTATCTAGATATTATTATCGAGAAAATAATATATGCAATTTTGGAACAAAATTTCATACAAAACAATTTCTCAAATTCTAGGGCTAGCCCTCTCTAGATCCTTCTGTGTAGGGGTGCTCAAAACCGGTAAATCGGAATCAGACCTCCTAGCCAAAAACCAAGGCGATAGAGTTTGGTTATCAAATTCAAGAACCGGACTCGGATCGAGAATGGTATCAAACTGGAAAATCGATTAATCAAATTGTTTTGCCAGTTTTCCGGTTAAATCGGAACCAATTGTCAATTAGAATTGGGCCTCAAAATAATAAATATTTGGGCCCAAGAGGTGAAGCCCAAGTACACCCCCTCCATCATCAACGATGACCTCTCCAACCTCCGCATCTTAACGACACCAAATTCTCAGCGAGATCTTCGTTGATCAACTTTGGACTCCTTCGCAACTATATCTACCACCTCCTCCGTAACCACCACTTCCTTCATCAGTTATGAACAAAAGAAAAGAAACACAAAATCGTCAGATCTCGAGAGCTTGGTCGTCGGGGTAGTTCTTATGCACGCAGTCGGTGCAGAGGCGGCAGTAGAGGGACTGGTAGTAACGGTGTGGTCCCGATTTTTTCTGAGAGGAGGAGATGAACGAGAGGAGGAGAGGAGGGGAGAGAAGAGGATATGATATTGAAATGAGTGAGAGGAGCGAGGAGATTGAGAGTAGTAACTTTTGGTTTTAGACCGGTTTAATCGGTTAACTACGTTTATATGTAATTAAAATTGAGAACCAAACCGATTCTCACAAATCAAAACCAAAATCGAAT
Organism: Geranium brycei; assembly: GCA_036897365.1. NCBI lineage: Eukaryota > Viridiplantae > Streptophyta > Magnoliopsida > Geraniales > Geraniaceae > Geranium > Geranium brycei. The sequence continues at coordinate 12,491 of JAYMTP010005038.1, forward strand.
CATATTCATTCGGTTCCGGTTATTTCTAGTCAGTTTCATGTTGGTTCCGGACGGTTTTATGGTTACCTGTTAAATTTTAGCTGCCCTACTCCTATGGTTAGTAGAAAGGGGTTGTGATCAGCTACAAACCTATCCTTCAAATACAAACCTACAAACCAATTTTGAACCACACGATAGAGCATTTAGGTGGAGATTTTATTTTGGTCTTTTCACCCGAGACCTTCCTTACAACTCTCCCCCAACAGGGTTCATCCATTGACTATAGTATGAAATTTAGGATCCTCATTACACCTCTCTCCTCGTTACAACCGCTTTAGCATCTTGTTACAATGCTGAAAAAATGAAACATGTTTAAAAATTAAAACGTGTTTCAATAAATTAAAATCAATTATTTCAGTTGAAATCATCAAATTTATTGACTAATTTGTTCTTTATAAATTTAATTGAATTATTTGTGAAATAAAATAAGGGTAAACTATGGATTTAATCGATGGTTTGTAGAGGAGTGCATCTTCAAGTTTTATATGTCAAAGATTTCCTTCTTGTTTAGTGAACTGTTAATTAACAAGGCCTTTGGGCCTTCCATTAGTTGGAAGTCGGCCCAACACAGCGGCGTATTCATACATTTGTCTCAAGACAAGACAATATTAAGCACACAGCAGCGTAGGTGCTTACCCTGTTTTGTGACGATATTGATACCTTAAACCTCATTCAATTTAAGTAGATTAAGTTAATAGATTAGTGCAAGATGTATACAGAATAATGATTAACTTATATAATTTATATTTAAATCTAATTAAGCGGAATATTTATATAAATATTGAAAAAAAATGATGAGACCATACTTTTTTCCTTAAAAAATACGGAGACTTGAGCTCATAAACACGCATGGGTTTCAGCTAAATTGGCATAGAAAATTGCAAAACTATAAAAAAAATGTTTCTAAATAGTATTACAAAAAAAATTATTTTACAATGCTAATACGTAATAAATGTATGATGAAATGAACAACAATAAAAAAATCAAATTATACTATATCACCTTTCTAAAATTGAGACCGGTGTCTTTTAACCAAAAATAAAATAATGGCAAATCGAAAAGTTATGATATGTCATATAAATGAAAACTTCATGACTTCAATTATAGACAAATAATTGGTCATGAAAATTGACGGGTTTTTAGGAAAATCAAATTCTATGTTGATAATTTTGGTGGACCACATTCACAACCATAGAAACAAACAATACTCAAACACATAGGCATTGTAAATTCTAGATCCTTTGATTTACAGTAACATATATAGTTTTTGAACTAGACACATATCAAGAAATCGCCACCGTCCAATTTGGAGCTCTTGAAATGAAGACAAGTTAGCCACCTTGTACAGACCTTGTTCCTCTCTGGCATTTGCGTGGGTGGTGGCTCAAGAACCAACTGTTAGATACATTTAGGTGGTACGATTTGTAACCGTAGAATACAAAGAGTGTTAGGAATA
>JAYMTP010005039.1:0-13985 GCA_036897365.1 Geranium brycei
ATCTCCAAACGCAAATTCCAACGGTCATAATGTAGTACTACGTCTCATGAACACCCTGTCCAAAAATCAGCACGATCCAACGGTGGATTGACCTCCGATCGGACTCGTAAACCTTGCTGGTCAGCCCTGAAAGTAGCAGAAAATTCTGCGCGAATTTCACTATATTCCTCTCTTGAATTGTCTTATTTTATTTTCTCTATTGTCTCTTATTTATAAGAGAGCAATTAAGGTTTTCTTTTCTACGTGGGCTACTAACTGCATGGGATTTAGGCATCCACTTATTAAATAAAGGCCCAACAAGTAATAACCGGATATTTTCATTTAATCAAAATATTTAATTCGTTAATTTAAATAAGAAATAGAAGACTTTTTGGGCTGGGCCATAAGCTTTAGGCCTTTAGCTTTTAGCATAACGACCGCTTGGGATTCCATAGGAAAATATGATTTGTGCGACGGAGATATGTGGGTCCCACCTCACCTAAAGGACCTTAATGAACGATAATTAAAAAACTAATGATTCTTGAGTGGCCAATACAAATATCCAATGGATCCCACACGCTTAAACAAGCTACTATTTTAAAGTTGTCATTTCATGATTTTGTAAGACCCACTTTCCGACCGGTATTAGCCGTTAATATCTTTCATGTATCCAATCTTTATTGGTATCAAAGTGTAAATGTGAGTCAAAGACACGAACCTCGTTTTAGCCAGGAATAATATGGTTATGTCATTTTATGCCCTCTAAATTAGGTTCTTCAACTGCCATAAAAATTCCCCATCTTCTTTTCGAAATTTCATATATAGTGTCATTTTAAGCTTCTTTGCAAATTTCAACTATTGCACTATATATTTAACGAATTTTAACTACTTCTGGGAGCCAACATTCTACTGTTCGGACAGTTCGATCACTTGGGTGGTTCGTATTTGAGTGTGATTATATATATATACCGCAATGCATCAAATATTGTTTCGTTGATATAAGGCGAAGACATAGAACACAAATCTACAAACCGTAATATAAGGTTGAAGTCATAGAACACAAATCAGCTGAGGTGGAAGGATTCATCATCAAACTTGCTCATTTTTGCCTCACGGAGATCAGAACTGTCCGCAATCAGAGTTGATAGGCAGATACTTGAAACTTTATCAACTCTTCCTAGACGGAATTAATCGGATCATAAGATTAATTGGACAAGCCGGAGATTTTTAGAACGTTCATTACTTGTAGTTGTTTGATGAGAAATGTTATTATTGAACTCGACTATGATATGATGAAACAAGACAGCATCAAACTTGTGATTTTTAAGAGTTCTTGAGATTATTGTATCAATAATGAGCTCAAGACACATCCTTATGCAGAAGAGGGCCCAATATTGTCATTTGATTCCCACCGGGAGAGAGAGAGATTCAACAGAAGTTGAGAGATGTCCAATAAAAGTTGGAAATAAAGGCGAAATACCGCAACACATTAATTTTACTGTGACTTTGATATTTGAACACATTAATTTTAATTTTTTTATATAAATATTAATAAGTTTGTAATAAATGTATTGTTTTCTAGATGATTTTGGACAAAGAACCCCATTTGAGTTTTCTTTTTAATCTCTTACTTTATTCCCTCGTCAACTTGTTATTATTTTGTATATAAAAGATATCGATATATTTTTTAAAAAACTAATAAATAAGATGAAGGAACAAAATGGGTAATTTATATGTAGGGTTGTGTTGGGTTCAAACTCATTACGGAGCACTTGGATTTGAATGTTGGTGTCCATGTCGTTGGTAACTAGATTATGGCCTTTCATGCAGGCTTAGGATCTCATTGAGGACGCAATGTGGGGTCTAATTGTACCACTACTTAATTTCATAAGATATATAATTACTATTTTCTTGTATTCAAATTAATATGATAATCTTTTTCAACTGAAATTACTATTTTTTTATCGTTAATGTATCTGAAGGCGTTTTACGACACAATAAAATTAATTTAAAAAGAAAATGTATAACCTAAATCATGGGTACTAAATGAACTCACAAGTTTTTGTACCACTTACTTTTAACGTGATTATTCGACTACTCTATATTTAAGTTCTATCCTCGTAGCACGATATGAGTGAAAAGGGTAACTAAGGTAATGGTGTGCTATCCAAAAAAATCACACACAAGTTTTTGATCAGTTAGATGTTAAATTCGATAAAATACATATTAGAGGTGAATTGTTGATTAAGTGGAGTTATAATTATCTCTCCCCTTGACATATTATGGCTTTTATGTTATTTTATTTACTTTGATGTGATACTTAAGTAGTAATTACTAAAGCATAAATGATTCTCTATATCAATTAGTACTTGTGTTGCATCAGATAACACGCCTGAAATCATATTTCAAGTTATCAACTATCTTGCTTTTTTCTTGGATAAAATGCTGTGATAGTGTGGATATGAACTTAACCGTTGATAACTTGCACAACAACCCATCATCATGAGAAAGGGCACAACAATGGAATAACCTGTAATCATTTATAGATGTCAGTAACGGTTTAACCGTTAACTGCCAACAACGTATATAGAAACAGTAAACACATACTCTTTTTACGCACTTTAATTATAAAACAAAGAAAAATAGCAAAAATGTGTTCCATAGCACTTTTGTTAAAGCATGAATATTTTCGTTATTGCAAAAATTTAATGTGAATTTAATTTTTATTTGTGAAATTATATATTTTTAAAAATAACGAAATTCTTTCCAAAATTAAGAATTGAAACGGTATATAGCACATTTTTACTATTTTTCTTTTAACTAATTAAACTCGATGTCATCTTTTGAATTAAAAATTTTCAACTCCTATTTTTTAAGACGTTAACTAATATGTCGTATAGTTAAATTTAATTGTGTTTTTGATTGGGTTGGATGAGATATAAATCTAAATGAATCGCAGCTCCATCGTGTCTACATCTGTAGGATATCTAATTCCAAAATAAGAATCATCAAATGTAGCCATTTTTGGAGTCAAGAAAGTAAGTTCCATTATGCGACTCTTTTCGTCGCCTCCAATATTCTGTTGTTATATTATGGTTTGTCAACAATGACATGCTCTCCGTAATCATTTTCCTCTAATACCATGCCAACCCTCTAGAAACTAACCCTCTTATCAAACAACTCTAATTCAATAATAAAATTTTTTAGGAAAATGTCACTTTAGATCGGGGTTTAGGGTCTTGGCTAGCTCCGGCATAATCGTCTCTTCACAAAACAAATAAAAAAAATAAAAAAATGTACAGAACTGAGATCGAGGTTTAGGATTTGTGATTCGGCGAGGTGAGATCAAGATCGAGATATGTGGTCTGGATCTCGCCGTATTTTTCGGCGATGATGCACGAATCATTGACTTGGGCTCGATGGAGGCGTCGTGAACTGTGTTTAGCAGTACATAAGGAGGAAACTGGTGGTTCGTGTAACACCGGTACAGGTTTCGCGGCGGTTGGAGACACGCATAGGCCGGAGGCAAGCGCCGCTTCGCGCTAAAGGCAGTCAGAGACGAGCGTCGGTTCGCAATGGAGGTGACCGGAGGCAGGGAGGCTAGGATGAGAGTTGATGGTTAGGGTTGAGGTTAAGGTTGATTTTGAAGTTGGGGTTAGGGTTGGATTTAGGGATTATGGTTAGGATTGGATTGAAGTTAGGGAATAGAGTTATAGGCTAAGATTTTAAGGCATATTTTGAAAAGGTGAGGCGTTAAATGAGTGTGTAGTAAAGTGAAAAACCTAAATAACTAAGGTCCTACATATGCTAACAACTAAGTACATATAATTATGTACAAATAGATGACACTTCAGTATACTAAGATGACATTTTTCCTCAACATTAGTAATAGTTCATATGCAAAGTCCCACAAAATAAATTCCAATTTAATTCATTGTACAATGAGGTGTTAGTATATTAATATATAAAATATGTAAATTTTATCATCATCGGGTAAACATATTAGAAAAATAAATTATATTTATGAGACACACGGCATGGATATAGCAAGAGAAGCAGCCCATGTGACCCGTTAAAAGTCTTCTTATCAACAGTCTCTTTTCAACTCAAGATTAAAGATAAACTTATTAACTACCAAAATCTTGACCGCGATAAAAGAAATAGTCACGTCAGCTTCTAATTTACTGATTTTCAAAAATAGCAAAAGATTTGAGTGTCAATTTTATTTTCACAAGTTTGACATAACAGAGGTGAAACTTGTGGTTTCTGCATCATCCCAAGTTGATGAAAGGGTCTACAAAAAGCACTCTCTCACACCTCAGAAGCTGAAGGCAGAGAGCACAAATGGAGTAGCAGAGTATAGCTCCCCCTTTTATTACTGGTTATGTTCATTGCGTGAAGTCTATCCATAAACCACACTACAGAAAGAGTGAGCTCTCTCTCTCTCTCTCTCTACAGAAACCTATTGCTAAGGGTCTTTTGGCAGCTTCTTTTTTTTTGTGAGAGAAAAATAAAGGCAGAAACACAAGACAGACAAAAAAGAAAACAGTAACAAGCTATGACCAGTGGACTGGTAGTTCTTATAAAAGAAAGAGCAGCACCACCAAGAAGAAGCACAAGACAGTCATTAAAACCCAAACCCCACCACCATTTTCTCTTTCTCTATTTTTGAAGGATGGAGATTGATCAAATTACAAGTCCCCTTCTTGGCTGGCCTTACTACTTCCAAGGAAAGGTAAGTTCATGATAGAGACTGACTCAAGTTTTATGTGGTTATATAGAGAAGCATCAATTTGGGTGCTTAAAGTTTCAATCTTTTTTGCATGATTGTTGCAGAGTATGGAGGAATTGGGGAATGCATTGTTATGCACAACTCTGGAGCTAGAGAACACCAGAATGGCTGTCCAGGAGGAGCTGAGGAAGAGAGATGATCAGCTGATTCATCTCAAGGAGCTGCTCAACAAGGCCTTCAGAGAAAGAGATGAAGCTCAACAGAAATGTCACAGACTTCTCTTGGAGAAATCTAACTTCCTCCTCTTCCAGCAACATCAACACCAAATTGGTCCTATATCTGGAATTTCCAGTATTGAGGATGAACCCAGAAGAGGAATCGACTCCAACAATGGGTTTTCGTCTTCGGATTGCGAAGAGAGCATTGTTTCGTCTCCAGTCATGGACCCAATTCAGGCACCACTCACCCAATTGCACCCAGAAGAAGAAATGGTAATGGAGGAGTTAGTGGGAGAGAAAGCCCTACCGGAAAAGGGGAAGCTTTTGGAGGCAGTGATGAAGGCAGGACCACTCCTACAGACTCTGCTCCTGGCCGGACCACTTCCTCAGTGGAGACACCCACCACCACCACTCCAGCCCTTTCAGATCCCACCAGTCACCATTTCTCCACAGCCACAGATCCTCCACCACCAACAACAACACTCTTTGCATTTGGTCACCAAGAAAAGGGTCCTATGCCAAGGCCCTGATTCACCTTCACCAGAAACCAAGTTCCAAAGGGTTCTCCTCCATTGACCAGTCATATATGTGCTCTACTAATATAACTTATGTTTTCCTATTTTGATTAGTAACTGAAGGTTAGCAAGAATTGGTGGGTATTGTAGTGATTGATCCAGAAATGAAGCTGAAGATTGATTTACAGAGTTTTTGAGCTTCTTCTGCCAAAAAAAGAAAGAAGCTTGTATCCCAAAACTAACCCAAATGGAGAGATGTGACTTGTGAGAGAGGGAAAAAGGAAAGCTCCTCCAAGCTCTTAGTGTTTTATGTCTTGTGAACTGGATTTTGGGTGAATCCATATTTAGTCTTGTTTGTCTAGGCCTTGCCGACATTTTTGTGTAATCCTCTCTCCCCTTGGCCTTGATGATGTGAAAGGGGTGAAGGAAAAGCTTCATTTTCTCTTAATTGGTTGTGGTAGTGATAGTAACTTTGATACTATTAGTGTTTGAAGTTGAAGATTATGTTTTGTGGTTTATTTTGGGTTGTGATTGAGAGCTGAAGCATAAAGTGGATTGTTTTGTTAATGGGTGTGGCCAACAACCAAAGGGTTTCGAGCATACCTGTCGGGTGCTTTTGGATCCCACAAATCAGAATCAGTATCTCCTGCTAAGTGTGAATTATTATTAAGCATTTTTTTTATAATTAGTTACTGAACAGTCTTGCCCATAAAAATAAATAAATAATAGATATCAATAAAAACTAACAATTTGATACATCTATCAGGTTTTCCATTTGTTACCATTACCTGTTATCATTCAAGTTGTTAAAACCAGGTTATGCTAAGATATTATTAGTAAGTTCAATCATTTAAATAAAGAAAAAATATAGATTTATTATTTATCTTAAGATATTCGTTTTGAAACAGAATATTTTTTGGGTAACAAAAATAAAAGTAGACATGATTATGTCTTAATCTTATGTTTCTGTAGTAATTTATCCCTCTGATTTAATACTCATTTTCCTAAAGCTTCTTTTGTATATCCCCACCCAGTCCCACTCACTTGTTTATGTCCTTTTTAGGATGCAAATTTTCTCCCCAAACAAAGCAAAGTAAGTTTGTGGTTGGCCATGTGATTGTCCATTTCACAAATCACTTCACTCACTAATTACAAGCTTTCACATAGTAAATCTATGTTCTGCGACAGATATTTTGCACAGTACATCTATCCAAGCCCTGTCTTTTAACAGCTTAACTTAAGTTACTTCCTCTCCTCATAGCTCATATACTAAGTTAGCAACAGACAGCTCTAGTCAGGAATTAGGCTAAAACCCAGACGATTAAACCCTATTAAGGGTGTTAATGATTGGGTCTTTGTTAGGCACCGAACACAACACGCAAAATGCTTACTTTGGAGCATTCCGTTTCCAGTCTACACGGCTTGAAGGATTAAGGTTACAGCTATCACCTAAAAGTCTCTTTAGAGAGATCATGATGACAAATTGAAAGAACAAGTGAAAATGGAATGGTACCTTCTTTTTCCTGGAAAAGATTAGACCAGTGTTGCTAGTTGCTATCACCAAGTCTCCTACTCATTTCACAATTCCTTCCATCACATGGGAAATGTCGCGGCGGTCACCGCTTCCTCTCTTTTCTTGCTTGAGCTTCTTCATGGGACAAGACTTGTATCGGTTTTTCTTCCAGCCCTGAAAATAGACACAACCATCCAATGCAAGCCAGACATTTTTTCTATATCCGACAGCTCATATGTGCAATGCAGCGCAGCTAACTAGGACCATACATACCAGTCATCCTACAAGGCTAGTAGTTGGAGCATTTCAGGTAACAAGTCAAAAACCAAAGCTCACCCCACAGAGCTGAAGTGGTCATTAAGCACATAGGCAACATCTAAAAATATGCAATTTCCCAACCATTTGTATAACACTTGCCCTTAACCAAATACGAGAAAATTTTCGAGAATTCAGATCTTAATTAAATAATCAAGGTTGCAAATGTACAATGTCAAAGTGTGCACGGCATCACAAGTGAAACGTACAACATAAAGTCGGCTTAATGCCGGTGGGAGTGAGGGGGGTGGGTGAGCTGTGGTATTGGAAAACCGGCTCCAGAAACAAGTGAAGCCGTTCTGAGTTTTGATCCTCATTCATCGCCATCGTCGTCCTGATTATTATTGTTGGGATGGTTATGTTTTTGAGCTTTGTACATCTCTGCAACCTGAAATAGTTGGAAAAAGGAGTCAAGGACATGAATATACATTACAGTTCAAACTAACAAGGAGAGCCATATAGGACATGGATTCACCTGCTCCGATGACGAGGCTTGCTCTGGAGTTTTATCTTCGCGGACACGTAATAGTCGGGGAAAGCGGAGGGAAATACCCTTTTTGCAGAAAAAAATGAAGTAAGATGGAGCAATGAAAAACTATAATTCATGATTAAAAGTGAATACAAACTATTTTTCAAGGTAATTTTTTAGAGCATCATGTAAGCATTCAGACCTTATCTGGATCCACTTCACCAATGGCTGCTCGATGAACAGGGCTAATAGTCAAATCTGCAGCTTTCACCTCCCAAACCTGTATAATAAATAGAAAATACATAAAATCTGGATCCACTACGCTTCAACAATAGATGGTTGATAAAAGTTATTCTGGGGAAAATTATAGAGTTGCCAAGATAACACAATAGGCACTTGGTAGATTATCAGAGTTAAATGCGAACTTATAACAAAGAAACGCAACGTCCACATCAGAAGCTAGAGAAAAAATAGAAATATATCAGTGACATGACATGAGGATGATAATAGTTACCTCTGTGGGTTCAAACCATACATCTGGGTCTAGTGTATCTGCATAACGATAGTATGGCTGGAAAAAAACAAATGTGTCATACTTCAATCTCTACATAAGGAAAGAATATAGAGTACTGACCTTCGGTTTGGGAACCACTTTTGAACGGAGACTGGTAGAGCGTTCTTCAAGCATTGCTTCAGAGAACCCGGTACCTTATCAAGCATTATAGATATATTATGAACAATGGTCTTTTATTGGAGAATAGACTGCGTGATAGTATACTACTGAATGAATACAAGAACTCTTACCGATTTTACATATACTTTGGTATTCATCATTGTTGCTATCATAACAAGCAAGGAGAAAGGCACCATATACACCTGGCAAGAATTACCATACAATTATAAACAAAAATAAAGTTTGAACCAAACTGTAAATAACTACTAATGAGAAGATGCAAATGGTAGATACCTGTGCGTTTCCCACGACCGTGGAATGCAGCAATAGGTACTAGATCTAGTGAATCGCCAATACTGCATGGAAAGGTGAGAGAAATAATAGAAGTGAAGAAAATGTTTAACCAGAATTTGTGTAAACTATAACTTGTTGTAGCCCCAGAACTTTGGTTTTGATGTTGCCTTCGCGAGAATCAATTCCTCTTTAAATAAGATATTCAGATTGGCTTATCAAAAAAAATCTCTGTAAAATACATGGTTTGTACAGCTTACCTTTCCATGTAATCTTTCTTCAACTTTAACCAATTATTTGACCGCTTTGATGGCTCATATGTAGCATCTTCACTCAATGTCTTGATTATCAAACCCTCACAGCTGCAATTTAGATGCACAACAAGCATAAATGAATGATGACACCCAAATACGAAGAAAAAAATAGCCTTCAAGTTGATGGGAATTGAATCCTGAACTCCAAAGATGTTTAAATCCCAGGTTTAGGAACTAGGTAAACGGTTTCAAGAAAACACTTCAAGCTTTAAGAAACTACCCAACATTTTGATACAGACAAAAATAAATAATCAGCATCCTACAACCAGGTTACCTTAATGATAAATTATATTCTCCACAATTTATCACTGTATAACATCAACAAAAATATCATGTACCTTGTCTCCACAGAAGCATCAAGAAATTTTTGTATTTCCTCGAGATCATTTGAAGTTATTGCCGTTGCAAACTGGAAAACTCCATGTTCTTCATTAAAGGAGTCATAAAGACGCTGCACAAGAAAACAGGCCCACTAGTATGTTTACTTTCAATCCATGCATGTTATGTAACTCGATCATAGGGCAACAAACTAACAATTAGTCAGCAAAAACAGAGCAACGTAAACTTTATTAAAACATACTAGCACAAAAATGGTGTGCGAAAGTAACTACATGATTATCAATTATCATTGTTTCTGCTCTCGCATCGTAGAAGAGCAGCCTAATCAAACATGTGTTAAAAAAAGGAAACTCAATTGAGCCCTGTTTCCAACCTTTTGAACTTTAACATTAACTTTTTGCACCAACAATCTCTTGAATTTTGTCCTCCGTCAACAGCAGTATATCAAAGAGAAAACCGTGTGATGAGTTTATGTGTTGACACTTGACAGTCACTTTTAAACCACTCATACTCATACACAGCAATCATTGTAATCACTAATCAGAGAACATAAAATTGGAAAAAAAACCTTGAGATTATCAAGAAAAGTTAGAAATAGTTTACCTCTCTACGAACATTAAGTTGTTCCTGAATAAGTGGTTCATCATTAAGATGAAGCATGTCAAAAGCAAATATACAAACTTCAACCTTGATGTCACTTACAGCAACATTCTTGCGTGCTCGGGTGCTGAGGATCTGCCACCAAATTGCATTGATAAGTATCTCGCATCGAAGAAGAAACAACACAAACAAAGGTTAACTACATACTAGTTTTTTTTTGCTACGTGTTTCTACCCGATCAGATAACATTATTATGCTATCTTTTACTTGCTAATATTTGCTGTGAAAATAGGTTACCTGGAAGGGAAGAATTTTATTCTTTGCACGATCATAAGCAACAATTTCACAATCAAGAATGAATGACCTCACAGAGGGCTTTTTTACCCTGTACAGGAACCAAGTGTCAGCAAGCTTATGAAAATGACTCTTCTGAGAAATTTCAGAACAAACTGCAAATGATCACATATATCAAAAGAGCTGCCGACTCACTGAGTATAAGAAAATTACCTCGATACTGCAATTACAACATCAGGAAATTTTGTTGTGTTTCTTTCAGCATTTCTACTGTATATCTCAACTGTGCCATCCTCCAAATAATGTATCTGTATCAAATCAGGGATATTATGACAATAATATATATTACTAAACCATACATGAACCAAATGAAGTATTAGTAAATCACCTGAGCACGTTCTCCATCATACTTGTACTCACAAGTATATACCATGTCTTGGAATTTATTTATGATCTCAGACACCCCTTTGGTAGGTTTTGCTAGCATAGGCCCAACTGGGATACCTGGTGTAAAGCTGCATGTCTTTGAGAGATTCCATACACCATTGCTAAGAAGAGCGGGTATTATTTTATCATAGACAGGAAGCACTGAGTAAACTTGTTTAACAATCTTCACCGCCTAGCACATACACAAAAGTAGGAACCTTAGCAAAAGGGTAAACATCAAATAAGCAACAAAAACTTCAGAGTATTGACTACGAGTGGTTTTTTTACACTATACAGAACATTAAAGATGAAAAGTGGGAAGATATTAGGTTATTTCCCTTCTTGACAAGATAACCAGCTGACTAACTTACAGCCTATTAGCCTTTCACTTCTTTTACCAGGAACCAATAAACCAAAGCAATAATGAGGTCTCATCTGCGGAACTACCAAAATGTGCAAAATTGTACAGCGGCAATATGCTATTGCGTCAAAGTTTATAGATATCTGCTCTCAGCCAAAATGGCTGCACCTATATTATAGGTCCCAACAAAATATCAGCCCTCTTCCCTCTAAGCTCAATCAAACACTTTTGCATGACAGTTCAGGGCTCTTCAGAATCATCACCAAAACCAACTTGGAGCTTAAAAATAGAACTAAAGCACTAAGTAGGAAAATAGAAGCATATAACTTCCTGTTATATATATATGACCAGGTATAGTCGTTCTTTTAACTGAAATGTTAGTCATTTGGTTTCAGTAAAGAAGGACGTGACCCTTATTTCCTAATTTAAATAAATTAGTCCCAATGCTCCAGGTCTTAATTTTTCGTGAAGAGCTCAACTGCTCAATCAAAAACATGATAATATAACCTAAAATCCAGAAAAAGATAAACGATATTCTATATATTCACCTTCAATTATGTCACTAAAATTTTTATGACAACATCTCGCTGTCCAGAGAACTCACCTCTTCTAAAGGAGATTGGATGTTTGAAGGTGGTTTAGAATGTTTCTCAGTGTATACAGCAGCTTGTCCTAGTGCAGCCAAGAGAGTCTGCTCAGCCAATCCAATTCGCAACTTTGTCTGCAGGAGATATTAATATTACAAGCACATAAAAGAAAGAAATAAGCAAAACACATTCCATGAATGCCCGGGTCAAAAATTAGAACCTGAAGTAGGCGAATCAGGTACTGAGGTTCGCAGTCAGTGGCTGCCACAAGGAGTGACTTGATATGGTTCTTTTTCTTTTCTTGACTATCCTTTCCAGCTTCCTGTAAAATAAATATTAGGAAAAGGCCGAAAGAGTTCACAGAACTAAGCAAGATTCTTTAACTAACAAACTTATATCATGTTACAAATCTCTCGTTACTACTACAACACATGATCATCCAGTCTTGCTGCATTACAACCTAATAAACGGCATCACTCTAACAATTTACATGAGCAGACAGAATAAACAAGGTCATCAATTTGTTTCCGTGGATATATATGAGAAGCATGAATGTGACCAGAAAGATAACACTTTTTTCTCAAACTCATTAGTCATAACTTGGGTTAGACACTCCCGAGGTTCAAATCCAGTGAAATTCCATTTTCTCGCATTTGTTCCACAAAGCATTTCTAGTAGACTTTAATGTAAGAATTAGAATATATCTCGTCAACGTAAAAGAAAAGACATAATACCTTGGCAATTATCCTAAACGTATTGAAGACTTTAACAATAGTTAACGGCTCGGGCTTGCGCATCATAGATTGAGACGACCTGCTTGCTTTTGCAACAAGTCCCAAATCTCCCATTTCCTACCAAAATGTTAAACAAAAAAACGTAGCTTTAACATACTGATAAACTTCATCTCATAACCAAAATGAAGCTACCATTACCTTGTACTGCTTCTTAACCTGTGCTTCAGTTCTCCCAAAGGCCTGCGAAAGAGCTTTAATAATCGAAGAATCCCCGATCCCAAGCTCCAACCCTTCATGGGCAGGAGAAATCCGATTCGCCGAGAGGTAAACAGCTGCCAACAAGTCATCAGGGGTAGTGTGCATCACAGTCCTCAGCACATTGCACACAATATCAGTAATCACGATCCGCCCGGACTCGTTGGAGATCATATCCAGAGCCAGGCACAGAAACGCAAACGGAACCGGCTCGCCCTCCTTCCAGCAAGCCACCATCTTCGGGTCGAAATCCCCCGCCTTCTTCTTCAGCAGATGCACTTTACCCTTCAGCTCCGCCAACCTCTCCTCCGCGCTCGATTTCTTCCCCAATTTCACCGAATTCGGGGCTCCTGTTTCTTCCTCTTCCCTGGGCACCTTCACTTCCAGAGCCTCCAAGTCACCGTTCTGATTCTGATCAATGATCTCCGGCTCCTCCTTGATTGGGGGGCTAGGGTTTTTAATCGGAGAGGCGGAGTCTAGGGTTTTGGGTTTCTTGGAGGGGGAGGGCTGTTTCTTCTTGCCGGCGGCGGAGCGGTTGCCGGACATGAGGACGTCGAAGGCCGAGCGTTTGGAGGAGGACATTGCGACGACGGCGAGCTTCGATTTCGGGTTCGATTTGGAAGAGAAAGAGAGGGGTTTCGGAGATGAGGGTTTAGCGAGAGAGAGGCGAGACAAGGAAAAAGGAGAGAGAGGCTTATAGGAGGAGGAGATGGGGACCAGGCGCAAGCAACGGCATGACCGGAGAGGAAACATAAAACGAGTGAGTGCGTTAACAGAGAAATGGAGACGGAGACGGTATAAAATATTGGCGGGAGAGCGCTGGGCTTTCAGGGAGACCCAGTCAAAGAGGGTGTGAGTTCAGTTAACTTCACTCATAGTTCTTATAGGTTGATTCAAAATTCAAATTATGTGAGACTGGGCCTTGATTGGGGAACTCCATGTAATTCCCTTTGGCCCAATAGATCACGATAAGGCCTAGAAACCAATCTGTCCAGGTTGTACTTATCGGCCCCATTCACAAATTATTATTCATTATTTCCCAAATAGGAGCGCATTCGGCTACAAACGGTTGTAGAATGTCTGAACGTTCTACAACCGTTGGATCAGTGCGGATTTTGAGACGCGCGTTGTCTCAACGTGCGACACGGGGCATGATCCATCACGTTCTACAATTTTGCACTACATGTTTTACATGGTTCTACATCATTACACTACATGTTCTATAAGGTTCTTTAATTTTGCATAAGTCTGTCATGTTCTACAACTTTGCATTACACTTTCTACACAGTTCTATATCATTGCACTACATGTTCTACAGTTTGGACGTTTGGATATTTTGTTGGTTTGTAGCTGATTTTCCCTCTATATAA
>JAYMTP010005040.1:0-13984 GCA_036897365.1 Geranium brycei
TTAATATATATTTCATATATTGTATGATTAATTTATTCAAAAATAAATTAAATATACACTTTAATGTACTCCGCTATAAATAGTTGTAGAACGGCCGAGCGTTCTATAGTCGTTGAATCGTTGAATATTTAAACACGCGTTGTTTCAGCGTGCGACGCGTGACAGAAATGTTCAACATCAGACATTTTCAAAGTTCTACATGGTCAATCACGTTCTACCATTTCACACCACATTCTACAGAGGTCAATCACGTTCTACCATTTCGCACTACATACTCTACACATTCGGACGTTCAGACATTTCTACCATGTTTGTACCGGATTGTTGCTCTATAAATATTAATAGAAATGAACATAACACTTAGAAAGATTCTTTTTTGAAACGAACATGACACTTATAATAAGTTGTTGGTAGGTTGGATGCGTAGGAATTGAGTGTGATGTTTAAATTCAAAGGCAAGTCAATATGCATGAACCCTATCGTTAATTAGAGTGCAAACAAACAAATTAGGAAAAAATAAATAATAATATGAGGCGATCGATTAAAGTTATGATATTTGCTTTTAGTGAGAGCCAGCCATTGATGGTCAAAGTCAATAGGTGTGGGCTCTGTTTCATATCTTGAATACGGCAACGTCAACCATATATGTCGACTATTTCCGTGGGGACAAAACTAATTGCCCACATGTTTGGTGTCACTGTCTGTGTGAGTGATCGATGAACACTGATTTAGTTTTCTTAGATTAGTATGGTTTTAATTGTAATCGCGACACAAATTTTAATTATAAAATTAGTTTAAATACATGATTATTTAACTTGGATAAAATTATATGAAACAATAAAATAAAATAAAATTCTGTTTTCATTAGAACATCTTCAATAGATTTTTTTATAACATTTTGGTTGCATGAAAAAAGAAAAATTACAAGAATTCTCCTTTATCACCACATCAATTATGTGTTAAAGTGACAAAATATTTATGTTACCCTTAAGTGTCACACACATGTGTCATCTCAATGGTGTCACATATTTAATGTCACCCAAAGTATTAGATGACATCTGCCACATTATGTTACACAATATAAGAGAATTGTGACGTATTGATTTGTGTCACCCTTAACAAGAAGTGGGTGACACACATCATACGTCACACATTTATTAGAAAAAGTGACACTATCTTTGTGTCACCCATTATTTAAAAAGGGTTACAAATTCTCCCTATATCTGTGTTATTTTAGTTTTGCAGAAAGTTTTTGTTCAATATTTTGCACTGTCAGTGTAATTCCGTTAAAATAGACAGAAATCTTGAAATATTTTCACAATCCTGAAAATACTATTGCAACTTTGTATATAAAATTGCAACAAAAAAATTCATTTATTTATTTCACTTTTGCAGAGTCTTGGTGTACAATGCAATTTTTTGCACAATCAGAATAATAAAAATAAAGTACATATACAATCAAAATATGAATTATCTTATATAAAAATAAAATCTAAATATTTTATTAATTTTTACATTTATGTACTCTAAGCATCATGAAGCATATATGATTTATATACTTTTAAATAATATACATATTTTGATTTTGATTTTGATTTTATATATTTAGGCATACATAGTTTTAATTTAACACAAATTTTGTTGAACTAACAATACTCATGTAAATAATCATTTCATTGTATATGAAAATGACTTAGTTATTAATGAAGCTCTAAATCCCCAATAGGTTACATAACTTACATTAAATGTTAGTCTATTTTCTATCATAATTTAGACTTATTAGTCATGTTTCATATTTAGCTTTTTTTCTTTTAGGGATGTTTCATATTTAGCTTTGATGTAGTTTATTTGTAACTAGCATCAATTTTATGATGAATAATATATTTTAATAGGATATCTGAGTAAGTTTGATAATTTTTAATGCGTCCGTTAAGTACATGATTTTGGTCGCTTGTTAACTTCTAGTTACACCTAGTGGGCTTGAGCCAGCCCCAAAGATAAGCCCAATAAAAACTAAAATTAACAAAACAATCTAAGTCTGACCTGGTGCAGAGTCAATTTACATGGTACATGAGAATAATATCGATTTGGGCGTGTGTTTGTGGGCTGTTCATGCCTACACGTCTTGTGGACTCCGACGCATATATAAAAGTCCAGTTATTTATGGCTGCTAGCACACGATGTGAGTACTGCCACTACACGCTTTTAGGCCTCGCGCAAGTACCACAATCGACAAGTTATAATAATATCGGTTAATATTTCGGTCGAATTCTACAAGGATCAAAATAGAGTTTGTATTAAGATAATTTGTATTTTAACTATAAAAATATTAAATTGCGCTATTATTTTGTGCATGGGAAATAAACAGTGCGATTATAAAATTGAAAATTAAACTAATACAATAAAATGGATACTCTATCCATGCGAGGGACACGTAGCATTCAATTATAAAACTAACAATCACGGGTATTAGACCGGCAGCTTTCGTCAATTCAAATACAGTTAATCAATCATTCTAGCATTCTTTATGTTTTGTCTATGTTGAAAATACGTTATTTGTCTCTTGACATTGGATAATGTCTAATCTCAAATCAATCGACACTCTCGAGTCTAACACCAATGGTTATGAGTTTGTAGCGCACAACCATGATGTCAATACATAAATTCATCAAAATACAATAAAACTGAAGAAGGAAAAGGAATAAAGATATAACCTAGAACTCAAATTGGGTTTGTAGACTCATGAACTCTTCAATCTTGTTATTCTTGTTGATTTTTTTAGGGTAGATGATGAAATAATGAAGAAAGTCTTCAATCTTCAAGCTTGGAAGAACAAAAAATGGTCTTCAATGGTGGGCTATGATCTGAAGAGTATCTCATAAAAGTGGAGGCTAGGTGAAGTGATGGATCCCAAAAGGCTTAGGGTAGATTCCTTTTATACTTTTCACAAAAAATTACATGTAACAGATCTTTGTAACGAGTGTGACATCATGTGACGCCCGACACAACAAGGCGTTACAGATGTGTAACGCACCACTAGTTAAATGTGATAGGATTGATGTGACGCATGTCACATGAAACTGTTACATTGTTCAAATGTAACGAGTACGAGATTGTGTGACGCTCGTCACACCTATCCTGTTACGCATTATTTTAACCTCTTTTCTCTTTGCCACTTTATGAAACCCTTGAGATAGCTACATAACACATGTTTTATGCACATTTCACCCAAAATACTATTTAGAGGGCATCAAAGAATGCTAATTTAGACATGTTTATGAGCTTCTTGTGTGTACACCCCATGTATAAAAGACTATGCGTGAATGATAGTGTTAAAGTAAAATGGCGAATGCGAACAAGCGGGAAGTGAGAATTTTTTTTGATGAGTGCTTGAATTGAAAAATTGAGCATGCGTGAAAAGAATTAAAAAATGTAAATAGTCATATAAAATAGAAAGAGTCAAATCCAACTAATAAGATTGACCATGTATTGTATCACTAATTTGTTTCTTGGACAGTGTAAATAAGTATTGCAAATTGCAAACCATACCTCACTCACAAGCAGTGTTATGAAACTTGTCAGAACTCGGCCGGAATTAGGGATTTTCGACCTCACTGAGACGAGAAGCTAAAAATCGGTTCGGAACTCGGTCAACGCCGACCCAACCGTGGTCAAACCGTAGTCAAACCGGTCAACCCAAGAAAATCAACCCGAAAAATAAAAATCACATAATACCCAACCCATCAATACAGAGCCGCCGGGAAGACACAGCCAGAGGGACGGGAGGCCGGCTCCGGCGTCAGAACTGGCTTGGAAGCCGGACGGGAACGCGGAGGCCGAAAGGACGAGATGAGGTGAGGCCAATCCGCCGGAGTAGATGTGGTTGTCCGGATTGGAGACGAGGAGAAAGAGAAGGAAAGAGGAGTAGGGTTTAAGGAGGAAACAGAGAATAGAGATGGAGGCGGACATGATGACATCATCGTCTCTTCTTCATCAGACCATCTGTCTTCTTCAACTTTGGGAACGCAAGATCGACGGCGCCGGAGCTCTCCGTCGACGTGTCGCTAGACAGGCTCCCGTCGGCAAGCTCGACGGTAGAGGATGAGCCGCTGGTGACATAATCCCCCTCCCGATTCGCCAGATCTCGGTGCCCTCCAATCTTCCTTCGCAACCTCACCGACTTTGACCCGTCCGACGGTTCTCAAACCTTCAGATTTTCGTTTTCTGGGGTTGAAGACGGAGAGGCCGAGAATGGCAGGAGAATCGGAGAGGTCCTCATCAAAAAACCCCCAAAAAATTCACTACTCGTCGGGGTCGGAGCAATCGACACTCTTCAGAGCTTAATTGCTTGTGTGAATCGAGAAAAATCGGGAAAATTGGGGAAATCGGTTAATTTGCCTCCAGAAATATCTGGATCTGGGTTTACTTCGAGCTCCCTTGCAGGTGGCCTCGACGGTGGAGGAGTCCACTCGGCTCGTAGGTTTACGAAGTTCTGGTGCTGTTCGAGACTTTCCAGCGACGAGGCGGTGGATTCTGCAGAAGATGGAGGCGTGCGAGCTGTATCGGTGGAGAAGAGGCGGAGGAAGGAGCTCCGAGCGTGTCTCCAGCATCGTCTGGGTGGCGGCGGAAGCTCCCTGATGTTCTCCGGTCAAGAGGTCATCACCGACGGCGGCGAGGGTTCGATGGTCATCACCGACGGCCATGGCCGTTTCAACGAAGAAGAAGAACAGTGTATTTTTGGTTTTAATTTTTAGTTTTTAATTAATATCAGGGGCAGAATTGGTATTTAATTTATTTATATCTCAAACAGTAATTTCTCTGTTAGTTTTAACAGAACTTTATTAAGGGTGACCCTTAAATGAAACTTTCCCGTTTGAAGTAACTCTTAAAAAGTTGACCGTAAAAATGTGTCTATAATTCACCACAGTCAACATGAGTTATCCCTTTTTTTTACAGCGAACAAGGGATGATTCAGAGAAGATACTATTGTTATCTCCCAAAGCTTTCACTATCACCATGAAAGAGAAAGAGAGCCAGCCCACGTGACCTTGACATCAACAAAACAGTGGTAATGGATCCAGTTCAACCCCCATATCAGTATCTGTATCACGGCACTGCTTCTCCCATTTCCATCTCCTCCTCACTCGGCTACTTGGTCTCTGCAATCATCAATCTTCATCTGTATTCTGTATATTACCTCAATTTTGTTTTTTTTCATTCTGGGTTTGCTCTGTGGGTTGCTGAATTTTAATGGGTAGTTGGTATTTTCCCTGAAAAACTGCTCAATCCAGGGATGGGTTTTGTTTGAAACCCTTTAATTTTCTTTATTTCTGGTTGTTCTGTGGCTGCTTCTTTTTAATATTTAGTTGGTATGGATAATATTGTTTATTCTGTATGATTAAGGCCGTGTCTCGAATCCACAACTCCTTGTCACATGAAATCAGATCTTCATCTTTGTTTATGAAGCTATGAATTCAACCATGGGTGACCCCGAAACGCATCATCAATAGTTGTTTGGAGATTTTAGACAAGGCCCTCTGCTCAGTTTTGTCTCTTTTCCATGTTAGCTGCTCTTTTGCTGTCTATTGGGTACTGCTAGATTATTCTTTTGTGAGCCATGAGTAACAGGCTGTCTGTGAGATTCAATAATTTTGTGTATCATTTGATGAAAATAGTAATTTTGCAATCATAGAGTTGCTCAAGAATTTAAGGCGCTGGATCAATCTTATTGATTTATTCGTTCAGACACCGTGTTTGTTACCTAGCTGTACATGCTCTGATTTCATATTTCTCTTGCTTTACAGGTTCTTTATTGAGCTTGTTGTCTTTGTTTGATCATATGGAATATCCGAGTTGTGAGTCAGGATTGAGAAACAAGATTTAGCGAATATTGATAGTTTTTGAGCTTGTAGACCCTGCTACAACATCAGGGTTTAAATAGTCTAATATGGGAAGCAGCAAGACCATAGTATGGTTTAGGAGGGACCTCAGGATTGATGACAATCCCGCTTTAGCTGCGGCTGCTAGGGATGGCTCAGTCCTTCCTGTCTATATATGGTGCCCTAAAGAAGAGGGACAGTTTTATCCAGGACGAGTTTCAAGATGGTGGCTGAAGCAGTCTCTCACCCACTTGGATCAGGCTTTGAAATCTCTTGGGGCGGAACTTGTTCTGATCAAGACGCAGAGTACTGTTACGGCTCTTTTGGATTGCATCAAAGCTGTTGGGGCCACAAAAGTAGTATTTAATCATCTATATGGTATGTTCTACACTACTTCTCCTTCAAAACAGATTTATCTCATAGCCAAATTTTCATTTGATATATGAAATGGTTGAGCATATTTAGCTTTTGGTGCTTGTATGATAATTGGTGTAGTGGTGTTATAGGCAGACTTTTTTCGATCATTAGTGGTGGTCAGTAGTCTTGTTGAGTTGCAAGCTGTGATATTTACAACATTTGAAATCAATGCTCATTGTAAGATCTTCCTGCATATGCTACTTACACTGAAACTCCTACACACGTTTGCTTTATAAATTAATGAATAAAAGATGGATTGAAAAGGTTGAAGTGGGTGGATTGCTAATGAAAGGTTTATCTCCAATCGTGAATAGTTCACAATTTAGGATATAGTTGAAAAATATGTGCTTATGTATAAACAGTCACATTTGACAGGGAACATGCATACATATTATATAATATGTAAAATGTTGATTAAATCATCAAAAGGATGAATAAGCTGAAGAGAACATTAGTTATAGAATTTGGGCAGGATGGACGGGGAGGCGCATATTTAGTTCCGTGTATTAAAATATTAAGGTAAGGCATGGCAATACAAGACTCAACTAAGGAGACGGTACTAGATAGGATAGAGTGGGGAAGATGAATACACGTGAGGATATCAAACAGTTCGGTGGTAAGGTTCATGTAAAAACTAACCTAGACATGTGATGCGGGGAAGGTGCAGTTGTTGTCGTTACTTGTTACTAGAACTTCTAGACTTAAAGGTCAAATTCCAGAATACATGGAATGCAAGGTCTTCAAAATTGATTACAATTCTGCATAATCATATATCAGATTGAACATTAATTACGTACTGAGCCTGGAAATGTTGCCTTCATTTTGGATTAGAATTTTTAGTAGTTTTTGTTCTGAGATGGTTAATCACTTTTTCTCTCTATCTACTAGATCCTGTTTCACTTATCCGTGATCACAACATTAAAGAAAAGCTGGTAGACCTTGGCATTTCAGTTCAAAGTTACAACGGGGATCTGTTGTATGAACCATGGGAAGTCTATGATGAAAAGGGATATGCTTTTACAACTTTCAAGGCATATTGGGATAAGTGCTTACGCATGCAAACAGAACCCGTTTCAGTTCTCCCTCCATGGCGTTTGGTGGCAGCCACAGGTATACTTAGTTAGCATGTTATGTCGTTTATTCTTCGTTTTGCTGTAGTGGTCTTCTAGGCAGGTTCTTTTTCAAAATACCAATCATGATGCGAAGAACAATAAACTGTTGGAGAATTTCCTTTGTGTTGATGGCAGGTAGAGTCGAAAAATGTTCACTCGAAGAGTTGGGTCTCGAAGATGAATCAGAAAAATCAAGTAATGCCTTGTTAGGAAGGGGATGGTCTCCTGGATGGTGTAATGCTGATAAGACCTTAAATGAATTTGTTGAACAGCATTTGCTTGATTATTCTGAGAAAAGGCTAGAGGTGGGTAGCAACACCACATCACTTCTCTCCCCATATCTTCATTTTGGCGAATTAAGCGTGAGGAAGGTTTTTCAACATGCAAGAATGAAACAGGTTTTATGGGGGAAAGAAGAGAATTCAACAGGGATTAAGAGCGTGACTCTTTTTCTTAGGGCCATTGGGCTTAGGGAATACTCTCGTTACCTCTGTTTCAACTTCCCATTCACTCTCGAACAACCACTACTGAAGAACCTGAAATATTTTCCTTGGAACGCCAATCAAGATCGTTTCAAGTCTTGGAGACAGGGTCGGACTGGCTATCCACTGGTTGATGCTGGAATGAGAGAGCTCTGGGCCACCGGGTGGATGCATAACAGAATAAGAGTGATTGTTTCGAGTTTCGCTGTGAAATTTCTGCTTCTCCCATGGAGATGGGGAATGAAGTATTTTTGGGACACCCTTTTGGATGCAGACTTGGAATGCGACATCCTTGGTTGGCAATACATCTCGGGTAGCTTACCCGATGGCCACGAGCTTGAACGCATGGAAAGCCCACAGGTATGCTTGCTTTAATCATTTAATAAATCACACACTAAAGATTGTCAAATTCTTACGATCCACTTCTGGAATCAGATTCAAGGGTGCAGACACGATCCGGAGGGAGAATACGTGAGGCAGTGGCTGCCCGAGCTAGCCAGATTGCCAACCGACTGGATCCATCACCCTTGGGATGCTCCTTCGAGAGTGCTCAACGCTGCTGGCGTGGAGTTGGGATTTAACTACCCAAAGCCTATAATCGAGGTAGACTCGGCCAGAGAATGCCTGACCAAAGCCATATTTGTTATGTGGGAAAGGGATGCGGCTGCCAAGGCTGGCAACTCAAATGGAACGGAAGTCATTGTCGATAACTCAGACAACGTTGAGACATTGGACCTTCCCAAGGTTATGTTAAAGAGAAGCAGCCCTTGTCCTACCACATCCTCCAACGATCAGAAGGTGCCCTCGTTCCACAATCCCAGGAACGACGTGGTAGTTGATAATAGAAAGAGAGCGAGGTATATGGAAAAGGAGAAGTCTATGTCGGTCTCAGACAACATGAGCTGCAAGAACGAAGGCGGGGCCTCGGGAAGAGACGAGGATGAGGCGCTGTGCTCTACGGGAGAAACGGTAGCGGATGAACCGGCCATGAGTGCATATTCATTCTCTGTGCCTCACTCCCAGTCGTGTTCGTCGACAAAATGCAAGTCCATGGAAGATGACAAAGCTGGTGATGATTTGGAACAGAGTTCATACATAAATGGTGAGTAAACCATAAACAAACACATTGGTTATAGTGTTGTGCACTCCAAGCTGCATTAATTAAAGTTTAACCCGTTTTGCTACTATTTTCATTTTGTAATTTTATACAGTAATGGACTCATATCAGTTAAAGCAAGTCAGTCTGATGAGCATTTTCAATTGTTCTAGCTTTCTAGCACATTTGGGTCAATCTCACATCAAATCATATAGTATTATTGTTTTTGGTTGAGTAAGCAAACTTCCCTCACTGTGTTGGAACTAGGGCTGTAAATAAGCCGAATTTAAGTTCAAGATTGGCCTCATTTGATAAACGAGTCGAGCTGAAGTCAATATGTAATTAATCACAAATTTTTATTAATGTATTTTTAAATTTTTAGTGAATATTTATAATGAAATTAGTCAAGCCGATCTTGAGCTGACTCGTTTAGTATTTAATGAATTATATATTTTATTTAACTTTTAATGAATATTTGTATTAAAAACTAAGCGAACTGAATTTAGCCGAGGCAAGCTCGAGATTATCTATGTTTTTTTGAGCCGAACTTGAGTTTAATTATACAAGCTCGATCGAGCCTGAGTCGAGTTCAAGCCGAACATTTTTTCACAAACCAAGCTGAACCTTGCCAAATAAAGGCTCGATTCAGCTCGTTTACACCTCCGGTAAGAACAACTAAACACATGTTGATTTGGAATCATACATGTTTGACGTTATTGACATGCAACCCTAATTACAACCTGGTTATGTACGTGAATATTACTTATATTCTCTGCAAGCCAGCAGACAACATTTTACTACAAACATTAAATTTTCAATATTATAGTGGTAATCATTCAGTTGTTTTTTTAAATTATGAGCAGTTTAGCATTAAACCATTTATGATTTGAATATCAAACTGTAGTAAAAGATGACAATAGACAACAACAAAATCTTCGTCGTTTATAAATAAATAAAACTACACTAAAAACATGCCTCTTTATCTTAACTAAGTTGACAACTGGAGGATTATCAAACCAAAGAAATTGTCCTATTTAATTAATAACAGAGCCGTCAATGAGTGACTCATCAAATACAGCAACAGAAACATCCTAAATACTAGTAATAATATTTTATTACAGATGTCCTCACTAAAATCAGGCGATAGACACGACACGATGAAACATGCACAAGTTAATTACTAATATAATTTAGAATCTGATGGGTCAGCATCACCATTAAGAATTAGTATATAACATAATCTTGATTATTTTACTAATCCGATTTGACTTACTATATTGCCGTGGCATGGTTTTTGTCACAAACGGATTATGCGGCATGGCGCTAATGGTGCTTGCCGCCAATGACGGTTTATTGCTAATCCTTGTAGCATAAGTAATGTAGGCTTTCAAACATTAATCTTCTAGAAAATTTCATGTTTGTGTACTATATTCATAATTTTAGTTTTATGGTTCATTTTGAAGTGCAATAATTTTCCTTAACACGCAAAATGGGTGGAAAAAAAAGTGTCGTGAACTTTGTTTCTTTGCCATAATTTTTTGAAAATGGGAAAATGTCTTTAGAACTAAAATTTACATTTTAGAAATAATAAAATTGTTTTTAAATTTAAAATTTTTATCTTCTAATCAAAATTTGTATAATTTAATTTTTTAGTTAAATTGATTTCATAAAATTATATTCTTGATTTTTAAAGACAATTTCGTAATTTTCATAAAAATACATACTTTTAGCATGAGGAAATCAAGTTTACAACATATTGACCCCTCATCATAATCCCAGCTAATATTAGTTAAAGCATATTTGACTATTTCATGAGCCACTGAATTACAAGAGCGACGAGCAAATGATAAAGTTATACCTGCCCCAAGACCAGTAAGCATGCGACAACAATAAAAAATAATTCTCCTAAACGTGTTTTTTGACTGAGTCCTGCACCAGATGTGTTCCACCACCCTGAGACAGTCCGATTCCATCTCCACCCTCGCCCAGTTCTTCCTTTTTGCCCACGAGAGTGCTTCCCTGACCCCCACGGCCTCCACCTCTTATGGGTGGAGATATTTCGTGAACCGTCTACAAAGAGCCCCCAATAAACGACCCTTTGAATCTCTACAGACGAGCTCAACATTCCAGAAGCCCCTCTAGTATCCAAGCCTCCATCCACGTTGATCCATGTTGATCTTCGGTCCTCCCACCCCAGAAGGACCGGTTAGTTGATTAATAATATTAAACGTTTTCTTCCAAATTTTCTTTTAAAAAAAACCCTATTACAAAGTCTTATAGTATATTGATTTTATGCATTTTCTAACGTTGTATAACATATTCATGCCATATTCTTGGTAATATATAATATAAGAGTAATTTGATGTTCTAGTTTCGTCCATGAAACACGCATTAATTTATTGATATTGATAAGTGGAGAAAAGAACATTATTTTTTTTATCAGCAATAAAATTAATTTTAGTAATGCTTCCCCTCAAAAAAGAAGCCAAGCTGCAAAGACTTACCTGAGAATATCAGTAAGCAACAAAATTGTGCAACACAGAAGAAAATGCCTAGCTACACAACCTATCCTCCAAGACATGAACTGAATCTTCCATCTAAACACCAGAGGAGAAATCATGTACAGCCCTCCAAGATAGTATAGAAATCTACATGCCCTGAATATATCGTATCACCTCCTATGTTACAATTTATGCCCTGAATAAACGAGTGCCCCAAATCTATGTCTACCTCCTATGTTACAATTTATGGTATACCCTATCTGCGGAGAAGCCAACAATTTATTTTACCTACCTTATCTGCATTAGCCGTTTCAATTTATGATATTTATTTAATAATGCAAATTATTGATCTCTAATGATAATGGCCTACTCCTATATAAATGGTTTTTATTTTATTTTATAACTTTAACTCCTCCTTTTAATATAAAATACCTGAGTTATTTTTCTTCAAACTTTATAAACAAAAGTTTTACCTAATAATATGAGAATCTCTTTCAAACTTGATAAACTAAACCGAATTAAGTTGATAGATTAGTTTACTTTATAAGAATGGGATTTATAATGTAAGATAGGGAGATATGGAGTAATTAGGTACAATATCAAAGTATCCATGGTGGATTCCATCATTGGTTCCTATATGTGCTTTTTTTTACCAATATTAAATAAACTAATCATGATTTACAATATTAAATTAAGAAAATATATCCTAGTTGGATTAAACACACAATATTACACCATTTCATATTTGTTGAGTTTACATATGTTCTTTATTATTAATGATTGAATATAAATTCCAAATTACCTGTGTATTAGATATTAATTTTATTGTTCCTTCTCCTACATCAGTTCATAAAAATTACAATGAGGTGACGCTTTCGTTTGTCATATTTGTCCTGTTTAAATCAGTTTGAGAGTCGGGTGTGAGAGTTGTCTCACCATTCTCTTTGTAATTCTCGGCCGCAAAATTCGGGACTGATATATAATGTAGAGTAATTGATTAACTTGTTAAGAAAAGACTATGCGTTGAAAATAATATCAGCGAAGAGTGGTGGAAACGTTTTCAGTTTTCTTTGGCGTTGGAGTGGAGAAAGATAGGAGTACTCATTAAAAGCTTATGGTAATGGAAAAATTAGGTAAATGGTCCAACATTGAAAATCAGTAACTCAACGTTAGGAGTAAAGTTAGGTTTCTTCTTTTCTTTGTGCTGAATCGTTCTTCACTTTGTACCATGTAACTGTCCGTATCAGTACTGTGGTGCCACTTCTCAATTTGGTCCCGCATCCACCATTATCACACCCACAAGAAATAGAATTTTGTATTGTTTGTGATTGAGATTCATGAACCCTTTGCTTCATCCAAAAGTCACAACCCATTCCATCAATCTGTGTCACTATTGATATCTCTAAATATCATTTTCTTTCTTTCTTCTGTCACTCTCTTTTACTCACAATTGCTCTGTTTTTCTTGTCTTCCTTCAACAAACACATTTCTAAATTAGGAAATTAGACAATAACCATTCTCATTATTATGTTCCCTCACCACAATAATTCGATGGGTGAAGTGGACACGTCTTTTGCTGGAGACCATAAATCCAAGTATAGAGTGAATTAGTTGGGAGTACAAACGGCTGATAAAAATATTATTTACATAAATATGTTTAATGTACTTCATTTTTATTTAGATGTGATGTATGAAATATCAAAATTATTTTTAAAATAAGTTAATCACTGTTACAAATTATCATCATATATATAGTAACATGTAAACCCCTAACTACTGATATTTAATGTTTAAGATATACTTATTTCTTGGGAGATTACTATTTATGTAGGCAAGCCAAAACTCAAAACTAATGTTAATGGTAATGCTATTTTATTATATAACACATTTTCATATTTTATTTTGTTATTATTTAATATCCAAATGTTATTTTTAAAACAAATTATAGTAAAATGACGTTTAACATATTAGTGAAAATAAAATACGAAATTATATCCTAGTGGCAGTTTTCGTAATTTCAAGTCTGATTCTGGACAAAGTGTATAGCTGCAAAACACTCTCAACCTGACATATCACAACGCAAACAGACAACGAGCCCTAGCCCCATACGGAATCCACGTTGCCTTCCTTTGCCTCGGAAATTGTAATGGCATTTCAGTAGTTTTGCCCAACTCCAGGCCTGTTTCCAATCCCACGGCTCTAGTAGTTACAGTTCCTCCACGTGCCGTCCTCCCATTCGCCACGTATAAACGCACCCGAATATTCCACAGACAATCCCAAATTAGTTCCAACTTGTAACTTAAAAACCACCGAAACCTCCTGAAATTGAAGCAAAAAACCATAGAGAGAAATCAAAAGTGATGAGCCAAGCACTGAAGCGTGAGTACCGAATCTGCGAGGAGATCGGGCGGGGACGATACGGCACCGTCTCGAGGTGCGTCTCCGCCGCCTCCTCCGCCTCCTTCGCCGTCAAGTCCATCGACAAGGCCTCCATCTC
>JAYMTP010005041.1:0-13983 GCA_036897365.1 Geranium brycei
CAAATTGGGGAAACATCAACTACACCCAGGCAACCTCCACAACGTCACCCCTGGAACCTTCACAACTTCACCCGTGCAACCTCCACAACTTCACCCCGGGCACCTTCCGCAACTTGACCTGACTTTTGTGTAACTCCGGCAGGCAGTAAATGACTTCGTTTTAAGCTACAAACCTATCGGGACAACTTGCCGGACTCACCCCGGCAGGTTCACGGGACAAGTCTAGATTTTCAGAAACTTTCCATTTTTACCCTCCGCTTAAGCTCCACTATAAATACAAAGCTACGGTTCGAAAATTAGGAGTTCAATACAGTGTTAAAGTAGAAAGAGGTTAGAGAAAATAGGGAGAAGAGGAGAGATCGAAGACGAACAAGAGGAGAAGACTCTTCAACGTGTCCATTGATTTGAGGTATTCTTGCTCTTTTACTTTATTTAGATTAATTTATGTTTTAGGAGTAGATTGATAGTTTATATTTAATATTTTCTATGAACTTGGGTTTGGACGTGAGTATGAATTTATGCCTAATTTGAATATTGTTGGGTATTGATGATTGATTGAATAATTGTTTACCATGGAGCTTACATGTTTATATATTTTGATCTTGAATAATAATATTGTTATCATCAAAGCACAAAAATTAGAATGTTAAAAAATTTAATTGTGTAACTTAGTGTTCCACCTCCCCGGTAGGTTTGGTGGTGATCTAATATAAGAAGATGGGCGATAACAATCGACCTAGATGGATTAGAACAATTAGGGCGTGAACTTACGTAGCTCATGTTTCTACGGGTACATGTTATAATCGAAAGTTAGCCGGTCCCAATAGGTTTTGAAGAGCTAATTATTTTACGAATTGGATTAGGAGATTCTCCGGATTACGATACTCCCGATCAATTTTGCACACTTGACATGTTTGTGATTTGTCTTTCGTTTTTTTTTATCGGCAATAATTGAAGACATCCTAAACTAGGAGCATATACTAAAGATTCGAACTCAGGACCTCACATGTGTAAAGTGAGCTCCTTACCACTTGGCCCAACTTATGTTGGTGTGTTTCGTTATTTGATTGTATCGTTGTGTTTGAGTGGTTTAGTTTAGAATTTTAAGAACCATCTTTTCTTATTTTACTCGAACCCAACCGTGCATATGATTGTAGAATAGTGTCTGTTGACTACTACCTTCTCACGGAATCGATATTCGGGTCGTAATCCTACATCCCCATATTACTGCGTGATACTGACATGTGCACGGAAAAGGAACAAGTCCTCTGAGAGAACTTGCTTTTTCGCGCGTCATATCCCTTTCACACTAAATCATTGTCTTCCTTGCGAGCCCCTTTTCTATTTTGATCACCCTTTATTTTTGGTTGTCTCGTTCATATAGATTTGTATCAAATTATGTGACTTAGTCCACCAACAAACCTAACCAAAGTGGCATCTTCTCTCCAGAGCTTTCCTAGCTACGACGAGTCATTTATGTCCTCTAGTAACAGTAACAATCGCTTCAATCAAGTTATTTATCGCCCATTTGCACACTACTACCACTAACTATCATCCATTCTCACATCATCACCCCACACGAAAAAACACGATTTACACTAATAAAGTTAAATTTAACAAATTTTTGTGATAGAAATATCAAAATAGCCTCACCATCAGTTTTATCTTAATAATAAAGTGACCTGGTTCAAATTGCAGACCACTCTGATCTAGTCCGGACCACTTTATTATTTAGATAAAAATGTTGGTGAGGACATTTTAATTTTAATTTATTTTTCTATTAGTTTTAATTTGTTAGAATTAAAAAAATAATTAAGTAAATGTCAGATTAAGTTTTTTAATTTCAAAACTGTAATGTGAGCATAAACGATATTTAGGTCAGTAGCATGTAATTTCCCACAATCGTATTATTATGTTCTTTTGTTCGAAATGATCCTTCAAAATATCATAGAAAAAACATACAATAAAAACTTAAGGAAATAGACACAGTAACAATGGAAATATGTCTAATTTTGGATAATATTACTTTCATTTATTTGTAAAAATTAAATAATTTTTTAATTAATCCTAAAATTATGACATATTTCTGAATTACCTGAGGCCATTTACCTAGAAAATAGAATTAAATTAGAGAAATGAGACCTTCAAGTATGAAACTTAGTAAGAAAAACACAACCAATATACCATGTATGTACCCTATCAAGTGCAAACATAATCTACAACACATACTAATTAACAATGAAAATATAACCAAAAACCTCCCACCATATCCGGCTCACTATCAACCGGTTCGCTCAGACCGGCCGGTTCATAAGTTGAACATTCATTATTGTCATTGTTGGTGGCGGATTGACTCGAATTGGCGCTCCTACCAGCTTGGTGTGGCAGGTTGAGTTTAGCGGCACTCCCGAAGAGCCTGCGGGCCGCGCTATCATAAGCGAGCGCGGCCTCCAGGGCGGTGTTGAAAGTGCCGAGCCAGAGGCGGGAGCCGCGCCTGGGCTCCCGGATCTCAGCCACCCATTTGCCCCAAGTTCGTTGCCTCACACCTCTATAGGTGTGAAGACCATTCTCTGGCCCTCCTTTGCCTTTCATGCACCCTTTTCGTGACCGCTGTTTATTGTTCTCCATGTTTGTACACTAATTAATTTGCTCCAAAACAAGAAATATATACATAGCGATGTGCTGGGGCAAATGCGTCATTTCAGGTGGGATGCCAAGTAAGCAGATTGAAAGTGGGCTGGTGCCACGTGTGCTGACACCGTGTTGCTTGGCCACGCCGTGGGAGTGAGGCGTGTCGGAAGGTCCACACGTGCCGTGATTTCCTGAGCTGCTGCAGCGAAAAGATCCCGATTTGACGGAAGTTAAATATTTTTTTTAAAAGTTAAAAAAATATTTTATTTTTATTTTTTAATACATGTGATTTTAGATATTTAATAAAATTTGAAAGTCAAATAGTACTTTTTCCATCTATTTTAACTACATGGGTAAAATGACACACAGAAAGTTTCCCGTAGTGAATTGACATACTTTTTAGTTGACCGTAGTGAAGTGAAAAATGTGCAAAGTTGAGCGTAATGAACTGAAATTTCCCCTAAATAAAAACGTTGTCCCCAAGGGAACACCTCAACAGTTGAGCATCACACTGATTGTGGTGAGATCAAGAGTCTGATCCTGCTAAGAGTGTGGGGAGAATTTTATGGGTAGAGAGATTGACGATGTAATTTTAAAAAAATAAAAACGTGCCTTTTACATTTCCTTTAATTTCTTACCATTTACACTTTACCATTTTTTAAAAAAATTTATTACTTTTGAAAATAATAAAAATACTCCTAAAATAAAGAAATAAAATAAGAAAGAGTTTTTAAAAATAAAATAAAGAATAAAAAGTAATTTTAATATTAAATATTTATAAATACATATACTGAAAATATAAAATGATGTTTAAAAATCTTGAGGGTGTAAAAGACACATATTTTTAAGGAAAAAGATTTATCAACAACTGGAGGCATTCAAAACCAACACTAGCAAGCGTTAGTGGGACAAATTCCTCACCTCCTCGTCTGATTTAAAACCCGCCTTCATTATTTAAGACTTGAAGAGGTGCTAGTAAGTAGTAAGAAAAGAAAGTATATTTATAAAGGGTAATCTGATATTTTATATCCTCAAATTGTATTTCATTATTCGTAACAAGAGCGAAATTGAGTAATGTCTAATAATTGCCGTTTACAATTTGACGTGGACTATGAACGGTGGTTATTCAAATGCATTTAATTGAGTAATTGACTTGAGGGTATAATGGTAAATGATCATTGC
Organism: Geranium brycei; assembly: GCA_036897365.1. Classification (NCBI taxonomy): domain Eukaryota; kingdom Viridiplantae; phylum Streptophyta; class Magnoliopsida; order Geraniales; family Geraniaceae; genus Geranium; species Geranium brycei. The sequence continues at coordinate 3,814 of JAYMTP010005041.1, forward strand.
AAATTTGAAACTGCCACTAAAAATACACTTATCTTCTTGGACGATCAACACCTATTCTGAATATCCCAATCCCAACAACAATACATAATGACGGCAACTTCTTGGCAATCAAATTTATGTGATTGTTTGTTAATTAATTATATAGTACTAATTTATACAGCATATGGTCTTTACGCACGCTATTAGGCTCAGACCCGACTCAATCATTATTGAGGCCTAAGCAAAATTTATAAACAAAGAATTATGGCCTATATTTTTATATCTAACCTTTAATTTTGGGGTCTTTATTTAAGAAAAAATGGGCATAAATTATTATGAGAATTTAACATATTTTTAATGGGTCTAAAGCGTTTGCTTTAGTTTCAGCCCCCTAGAGCCGGCCCTAATTAGGCTTCATCTCTAAACCCATATGTCATTGTAATCATTTGTAAAAACGCATATCATATATTTAGGTGACACCGAACTTATCAATGTCATGACAGGCCGCAACCATACATAAGATTTCTAGCCTATTTTGACGGGATAAGCTATTTCAAGGTCATACAGAGGAAGACTACTTAAGGTTCTGAAGGTGGTTTTGAAGGATTTGAGAGGCGATTCAATGTCGTTGGAGGTGATGTGGGTTGAAGGATCGAAAGAACATCAAGGAGACACGCCATCAGGAGAGGTTCGACCATATGATGTTCAACCCTTTGTGGTCTAGGGTTTTAGTGTTTCACTTTTCACTCTTTGATTTTGTTTTGAACTTGCCCCTTTTGGATTTCACCACCATAATTATGGGCTAATTCCCCGTAATCATGAATGACAGGTTAAATACTTTAAGTGTATAATTTTTTGAAGTATGAATTGATTTTAGTGCATGGTTACTTGTTCGAATTGTTGTTTATTTTCAATTACTTAATATTGACGAATGTTGGATGATCGTGGGAGTCGTGTTGCCATCCCGAGAGGGACGGTGGGGACTGACACATCGCAATTCAAGGGGTTCAACTCCTTGGAACCTCCAACTGTTGATGTCTTGCCCTTTGCATACTTGAGATGTGCTCTATTCCGAGAGGAATAGTAGGCATTTTTAGTCTATATATCGAGAGAGGGAGTTGTTATTTTATATGGACATAGAATAGCATCCGATTGCATAAAAAGTTATTCATGTTCTCCGGTTTGTAGTTATAAGGTGACCTAACACTCGTGATTATTTTAAATTTAGTTAATCTATATCATTGTCTAATTGTGCTCATTGCATTGTTACGTTACATATTTACGTTAAAACTACTTCTTACATGAAATATAAATTTTCAATTGTCGTGATAGCATAAATTAGATTGAATTAATCCTATTTGTAAATTCGATCTGGTCTTACTTATTATTACTCGTGACGATCGCGTGCATTTATGCATAGTTGAGTGCTCGTGGAATATACTATATATACGGGCCCAACATTTCTATATAAGAAGGTACAACAATATATCAAATACAATTTTACTTACTCTCTCTTCTCATCCATTCTCTCTAACCCTAAACATCTCGTTCTCTTATCGCCCTCAACACTCACCCAAATCCAGCTACATCAACAATCTGTGTGAATTTTTATAATATTTAAATAATTACTAATTAGTTTAGTAATGTGAATAAATTAAAGTTTTCATTATGCGTAAGTCGTCGTATGACACAAGCATTGTGTCTTACATTAAGTTAAAGAAATATTAGAGTTAGTCAAGAGTCGATACCACTTTGCATTTTCACCAAATTGCAAGCAAAGATAAACACTAAAATTATAAACAAAAACTAATAATTAATTTTGTTTAATACATTCCCCATTAAATACTTGTATTTCTTATAGTTGTTTTTAAGGAAAATTATATATAACTATATCTAATTATACACAGTCTCATTATTCTTTTTATAATACTTAAGGAAACTTTCTTTAAATCTAAAGAATTAGTATGCAAAATGTCTAAAATAACATCAATATATAATTTTCAAGCTGTGGCACTCATTTGATAAATATAAAAAACTTATATCCTAAGTTAGATAACACATTTAAATTAGGATTGAAGGAAAAATTTGTCTTTTAAAAAAAACCATCGATGACAAGCTCCTCCAACCAAATCTCGGCCCAAGCCATGAAATCTGGTAAACAATTCCTCATCAATGGCCCTTTCGCCATGAAATCGACGAAGTCCTGCACTTCCAACGACATTGATGCAGTCACATATGAGTATATGTTCATGATACATTTTTCCATATTTTAAATATTTTTTTACCTTGATATTGTATATTTTTCCATCCTTCTATACCATTATGCCTTCACGGGTTGCTGAGTGTTTGTCGCGCAGAAACATGTTTATTTGGGATGCATTTTGAGTCTAAATACTCAGTCTGTAGAGCTTTGAATCAGGCAAAGATATACACCAAATTGAAGGGAATTCGAATAACAACAACTTTGTAGAAGAAAGTGTAGAATTTTTTTGATGTTTAGGCATATCACGATCTGATGTCACAGCAGTTACAAGAAAACTATCCAAACCCATGACATTGACCTGAGAATGACCCGAGAGACACGCCATGTCACGCCCTAGGTGTCACAATTGCGACACCTTAATTTTTGTCATGAGCATTTTCTTTAAGACGATTCTTAATTTTCCCACCCACTTCACATCATTAACAAATTAGATTGTTAATTTCAAATAGGAATTTGAAAATGTAAAGTAGGAGAGAGCACAGGGCATGTTGTTTGTGTTGGGAAAGACGGAGGAGAGAAATGCCACTGAAGAAGAGGAAAGTTGGAAGAGTTGAATGAAGTGAGATGCACACCGTTTCCTCTAAGACGATTCTTAATTTTTCCACCCACTTCACATCATTAACAAAACAGATTGTTGATTTCAAATAAGAATTTGAAAATGTTAAGTAAGAGAAAGCGTAAAGGTATGTCGTTTGTGTTGGGAAAGACAGAGGAGAGAGGCCGCTGAAGAAGAGGAAAGTTAAGTGACACGAATTTGAAAATTTAAAAATTAAGTAGAGGCAATTTAATTTTTTACAATAAATTCAAATTTTAAGAAATATGACAAAGTATCACTACATAAGATAAGAGAAAAGTTGAGGGATCTCATATGAACAAAGTACACGCGAGTACACATGCTTAATAGTTAATATATATTATGTTGTAACTTAGTTAACTTTTTGGGATATTACAGCATGAATTAAAACTAAATGGTATAAGAAAAAATTGTACTATTTGTACTCTGATCTAACAGTAAAATATTGACCATGTATTGAATTGGAGCACCCATATATTAATAAGTGGCAATTTGGTAATATTTCCACAGCAAACACATATTATTATCGAGTCAAATGCAGAATTCTAGGCAGATAAGCTATAAGAGAAACTGACAACAAAGAAGCATTCGAGATTCGAGAATAGAAGCTCTCCCTTATAAATTAAATCACATTAAATCAACCCCATACTCTATACTTAATTAGTTTCATGTTCCTCAATTAATATCTATTGGTTTCTATTTAATTTAACAAATATAAAATGAATAGCACATGGAGAGAAGTGCAGTGAAGCACACATCAAGGGATTGCTTGCAACCCAATGCTAAAAGAGAGCAAACCAACAAAAGATCAGTTGCATAGAAGCCTCCACCAATACATGAAAGTTCAGCTATTTTGTTCCCAAGGTTTCAAACTCCATAACCTAGAAGTCAATTTAATACATCTAACATTGGAAGAAGCCAGAGAGCGAGCAGTGCCAACTAGTAGGCCACGCTCAAGCGGGTCAGCTCACATATGCGATTTCAAGGTCAACTCACATAGATCAATTTTAAAAATTGATCGGAAATTATTTACAAATTCGAATTCTGACCATATAATTAATAAGCCTACATTAATAGTTAAAGCGGGCAATCAAATATATTTTCTATGATTTTGAATCATATACCCATTCTCGATAGTTAGTGCAATTAATAAGAGACTGTATGTTTTTATTGTCATATGTACACTTTGTTTGTTGGTGGTGTTGTATTTGTCATCAATGTGCATCCAATTTTATGCATCTAAGATTGAAAAGTGAGGGATGAGTTTCCAATAATATATGAAAAAGGGGAAGATGGATAGATGGCTTTAAAGAAAAGAATGGAGAAACTGAGGAGTAAAGAAAGGATAGATAGATAGAAGAAAAGCAAAGTTAATGGGAAAGTGATGATCAAGTGGTGGGCAGATACACATATTCAATACCAAAGAGTGTAATAAAAGATTATGAGCTGTTGCTCTGTTGGGTAGGTTGAGGTTTTTATTGCTCTCTCTCTCTCTCTCTCTCTCTCTCTCTCTCTCTCTCTTGCATGCAACATTGATAGATGGTATGAATCCAATGCTTCTTCTTCTTCTGCAACCAGTATTGCAATCATGATCATCAATATTATCTTCAGCCCTTAGAAGAAGAAAGAAGAAAGAAGAAACAAGTGTGAGCGCAGGTTTATTATCGTGCACACCCCACCTTCCCATAAATGAATTAAGAGAGAGAGAGGTTCATTACCATTATTACTAGCGGTCGTTTTCTTGTCTTTCCTCTCTCACTTACATCTATTCCAGAGGAAGAAAAGGGAAAGTTAGGATCTGTCTTTTGCTCTCTTTCCTTGCTTTGGTAATGTCTCTTCCTTAATTTCCTCATTTTCTCATCTCCCCCGCACTGAATGACATGAGAGATCATAGCATTATGGCCTCTCTTCCCAGGACCCTTCTTCTTCTCCTTCCTTTCCTTTTCGTTTCGGTCGCTTCGGGTCTGAATTACACAAGCTACAGGCAAGTGAGCAGCTTGAGACTTGACAGGATTCAGAAGCACTTGGACAAGCTCAACAAGCCTCCTCTCATCACCATCCAGGTTTATTACTACTGCCATTCTTCTTTTGTGTGCATGTGTTCAAATATTTATGTGTTACTAATAATTTTATGTTGTTTTATGCGTTCGCAGAGTCCTGATGGAGATATCATAGATTGTGTTCATCAAAGAAAACAACCCGCCTTGGACCATCCCCTTCTAAAGAACCATAAGATTCTGGTATACTTTCTCTTTATGATTAATGACACTGCCGTTTCAGCTCACAATCATAGTAAAGAGGTCAAAAAATAACGTCAACAATCATATTTTATATCATTTTATTTAAGAGAAATCGAGATAAAAATAAATAAACACATATGTATATGTGAAAATAAAGACATATGTATATGTGAAAATAATAACATATGTGTGAATCTGAAAATAATAATATTATGAGAGGTAAAAAAATAACGTTATGTTATTCTACACACCAAACTGTCATATTTTATATCGTTTTATTGAAGAGAAACGGAGATCAGAAAATAATAACATATTCATTTTCGAATTTTTCATTTTAATTTTGGAAGTAAATGTATTAGTGAACATGAGTGGTGATGTGTGTAATATATAATAATGGAACAGAAAGTTCCGACGGAGTGGCCAAAAGTGAAGAAAATGGAGGAGGAAGAAGCAAGAACAAGTTTTGATGAGGGTAAAAGTGAAAATAAGAAGAAGATGAAGGGCGCGTGGCAAATGTGGCATAGAAATGGGACGAGGTGTCCAAGAGGAACCGTCCCGATCCGGCGGAGCGGTGTCCACGACGTGCTCAGAGCCAACTCGCTCTTCGACTACGGCAAGAAACCTCAACGACGTCGTTCCACCGCCCGACGCATTGATGCGCCTGACGTTGTCACCGGCAACGGCCACGAGGTATATATATAATATACATATAAAATTTTATGAAAGCCAATAATCCTTTTGTTTTTTTAATAATATATAATGTTAAATAGTTACTGTAAATAATATATTATATTGCATAGATAATTGACTATGCATGCATTAGAAGCCGTACTTTTTTTTTATTGAAAGCATAATTAGTTTAGTTGGTGTTATAGGGTTTGCTCAAACTATATATGTACCCACTAACAGTACAATTGACCACAAAATACATATAATATTGACATAACAACATGTATAATAAATGAGCCATGGAAGTATGTTAATGGTTTTTATAACATGATTAATCAATACATTTCAAAATACAATTATCTGGCGTCCATTTATTGATGCCAACAAAATTACGATTTTTTAACTACACAAACATAAATATTTTTTGTAATTTTATTCACAATTGAAAGTCAATGTCATTTATTATTCTGACATATGAATGCATAGGCACAACAGTAAAATTCTTTTAACTCAAATATATACTTTGTGTAAAATAAATTGAATAGTAACGTGCATTAATACACATTAGATTCTAAACATTTTGATAACACTCAAGAACGGAAAATGCAGAAATAGGAGAAAAAACTATTTTCAACATGATTATTGTGGTTGTTTAGGTTAAATAACTGATATATTGATTTTTAGCTCAAACAAATTAAACAGTAGCTAGTTAGTAAGGCAGAGACTTATATCATAATCATGACATTAAACTACTGCTTTATATATGCCATTTAATTAAGTATAGGTTCCTTGTTTGAGGCCACACATTAATTAACCAATACAATAGTTGCACCATAAATGACCATCTACCCATTTCCCCACATATTAATTATTTAATATCTTAATGCCCAATCTTTAATACTTCATTAAATACTCCATCTACACCTTCCCATCTCAATTTGTTGACTTTTTTGTGGGTGTATATTAATTAGCATGCGATCGCATACACGGGAACATCACAGGAAGTGTATGGGGCGAGAGCCACCATAAACGTGTGGGACCCATCGATCCAAGTGATCAACGAGTTCAGTCTCTCTCAGATCTGGATTCTTTCTGGATCGTTCGACGGCTCTGATCTTAACAGCATAGAAGCTGGTTGGCAGGTACTTTCTTTCTAATTGCTATTTAGTCCCTCAATATCAGGGTAATTATAAAAGATGACTGTATTTAATTTAATATACATCAGTAAATAATAAATAATTCTGAAGCTATAATTATTCTTACTAGTCAGGTCAGTCCGGAGCTTTATGGTGACAGCAGGCCAAGATTGTTCACTTATTGGACGGTTAGTGACTTTTTTCTCTCTATTTAATTATTAATTTATTAACAAATGGAAACTATATATAAGTTAGTTAATTTATCTTTAACGCATGATCATATGGGTTGCTTCCATTTGGCCAGACGCGTTAATTGTGGATATAAAAAAGAAATGTCAACTTAACAATGCTAATTATATTTGTATTTATAGTATACAAATAGTTTTAAGTTAATTGTTGATCTTAAAATTTGAATTTAATTATTTTTTTTGTTAAAATTCACATATAATGAGTGTTGTTGGTATTGCAATATGCAACATAACCCACAATTACAAACAGCAATGATATGTAGAGAAATCTATCTCAATAATGAATCACGAGGAATGATGACTCGTAATGAAAGCAAATGACCCATGAAGAGATTGCATTCATGAATATATATAGTATATTGATTTGTGAAATTAATTTGAATTTTATGACTTTAAGTATATTATTTGATTTTGTCTCATTTCAATATAAACACGATAAATAAAAAAGAGAATGTTATGTGTTCCATAAGATATACTATTAGTGAAAATTTGTAACACAGATAAAATGTAGACATGTGAATAATAGAGAAACCTTTGACTATAAAGAGAAATAGTGTACTTAATAATATTATACAAATTAAACGGTAAAATGTGTTTGTAAATTTTTGTTTTTGTAAAAAGTAGGCGTGAACTTACCATTTGTTTTTTTAAAATATGTTCATTTTTTCCAAAATTGATAAAAATGTGCTTGCTTGCAATTAAAATTAATTTAAAAATTATAATATTTTTTTCAACTCGAGTTTGTCGGTTTTTCTATCGACTCCAAATTTGTCTAGATGTGAATGTAACACACCGACATTGATGGCGTGCGTGAAAAGGAAAAAATCGGCGATCTCCGGCCAGTTGAATTTTCTTTTTTTTAAATTACAATTCTAAGGATATTTTTTCCTTTTTAAATAAATTTAAACAAAAAACGATAAGTCCACACCAACTTGCTACAAAAAACAAGGAAACACCTCTTTTTTTGCGAAATCCAAATAGTTCACCGTCACCTGTTGCTTTGGGATTAACCATAACACATCTCAATTTTTTGTCGATCAGCAATATTATTTTGTGAAGATTAGAAGCAATTATATATTTCATTTAATAAAACAAAAACATGGGTTCACTAAATGTACTTGTTTGGTTTGGAGCAGAGTGATTCGTATCAAGCAACAGGGTGCTACAACCTCTTGTGCTCTGGCTTTGTCCAAACCAATAGCCGGATAGCTATTGGAGCTGCCATTTCTCCCATTTCTCAATACTCTGGCGACCAATTCGACATCTCCATCCTCATTTGGAAGGTAATTAACTATAATTAGTTTGTCAACTATCAGCTTAAGCTTTTAGTTGAGTTGGTCCTCTAATACTTTCGAATATACACGAGTCATTGACGTATCTTATGTTTGATATATTCATTAATTTAGGACCCGAAATTGGGGAATTGGTGGATGGGATTTGGGGACAACACCTTAGTAGGGTATTGGCCGACGGAGCTATTCACGCACCTATCGGACCACGCCACGATGGTGGAGTGGGGAGGGGAGGTGGTCAACACGCGCGCCAACGGGGAGCACACGTCCACCCAAATGGGCTCCGGCCACTTCGCGGAGGACGGGTTCGGAAAGGCTAGCTATTTTCGAAATCTCGAGATCGTTGATTCGGACAACAGCTTGAGTGCGGCCCAAGGCATCTCAACCCTAGCGGAGAACACTAATTGTTACAACATCAAGAGCTCCTACAACAATCAATGGGGCACTTATTTTTACTACGGAGGACCCGGAAACAATCCGCAGTGCACATGACACGACATGATGGTTCGATTCCATATTAATCCTAATTTTCTCGATCGCTAGTTAAGTAGCCGGTATAAAAATTCATTAAAATTGTATGTATACAACATGTATGCTATTTCCACTCTTGTTTTTTTGTTCCACTGCCTATAATTAGTAGAGGAACCAATGGAATTGTGTATGGGCTAAATAAGAAAAGACTAAAGCAGTGCAAAAACAGGCATGGAAATGGCACATTTTGGACACTAAATGCACATTTGTTTTTCAAAGTTTACTTGGTATGGTAGCGCGCGCATAACATAATATCATAACATAATGTTGTATTAAATATCGTAATTAGTATCAACGGTACGTCATTCTCATATGACTACACTTGATTTTAATTTGTCTGTGGAATGTCAGTTGAGAATATTTGGACTCATGATACTACATTCCGTTTATTTCTAACTTAATAGTGTTAGTTTTCACTAATGCATATTTGATCAATCAGACACCATTTAGTATCATCAACAATAAGATCCCATATGAGGTATTTTCGAAGCTTTGAAGTCTTTGCTATTACACCATCAGACCGAGATAAGCTTACCCCACGATCTCAAACATGAATTTTCAGAGGGTACCCAAAGGGACAAAGAGCTAACGGGTCTTAAATCTCAAGTCTCGAGCCACTGTGACGTCATGTGATATTCAGTTTTGAAAAAAATATATTTTCCGTGATCAATGCATAGATATAGAAAACAGTAATATGTCACTGCCTGTTAGTGATCGAACAAGGAGAAAACGTTGTGAAATCAAGTACAAATGGGTCTGTAAAAGCCCTCTCGGAGACTGGGTGTCGAATAATGGTCGAAGATGGCCGGAGACACGTTCGTTGGAATCTGGGCAGGAAACAGTTCAACCAAAGGATTACTGACAGTATAGAGTTCAAACTCATTATCTAGAGTTAATGGATTTCCTTTTGACTCACCAAAAATTAGATAAATGTTCAATTATACCCAACGACCTTTCGACTAGTATTCTTCTACACTAGGTGTCCAACGTCAAGGCACATCAAATAACTTATGAATTACTATGGCGATCTCAAATAAAAGGAAAAAATATACATTTCTCCTTTAAGAGAATTTTCACATTGAAAGTACATGTAATATCATCATTTGGGAAATATCATCATTTGGGAAATCTCACTTTTGTTCAGTTCAATGATCACATCTCCATATGTATCGTTGATGTAGATCCGTTCGGTGCCTATATCGACACCTCTTTACCCATATTTAGTGCTAAATTTCTCT